>JAODAL010009947.1:0-107780 GCA_025379985.1 Phyllomedusa bahiana
GTGTTTATGACCTGCAGAAAAACAGCCAGCCCCATAAAGGGGGTGCCTGACCAGACTTGTGGTTTTGGGCCTAAACGCCCTGTATGTATGACCGCGGGAAGAACAGCCAGACCAGGAAAAGGGTGGTGCCTGAACCGACTTTGGTTTTGGGCCCCTTTAATGCCCTGTTGTATGACCTGCAGAAGAACACCAGACCAGGGTAAAGGTGGTGCCTGAGCCAGACTTGTGGTATTGGCTTACACTGCCCTGTATGTATGACCTGCAGAGAACAGCCAGACCAGGGTAAAGGTGGTGCCTAAAGCCAAAACTTGTGGTATTGGCTCTACACTGCCCGGGTTGTATGACCTGCAGAAGAACAGCCAGACCCAGGAAAAGGTGGTGCCTGAGCCAGATTGTGGTATTGGCCCCACACTGCACCTGTTATGTATGACCTGCAGAGAACAGCCAGACCATGGTAAAGGTGGTCCCCTGAGCCAGACTTGTGGTATTGGTCTACACTGCACCTGTATGTATGACCTGCAGAAGACAACCAGACAGGGTTAAGGTGGTGCATGAGCCAGACTTGTGGTATTGGCTCTACACTGCACCTGTATGTATGACCTGCAGAGAACAGCCAGACCATGGTAAAGGTGGTGCATGAGCCAGGCTTGTGGTATTGGCTCTACAATGCCCTGTATGTAATCCCTGCCAGAAGAACAGCCAGCCCCGGGTAAGGTGGGCCTGAGCCAGGCTTGTGGTATTGGCTCTACACTGCACCTGTATGTATGACCTGCAGAAGAACAGTCAGACCAGGGTAAAGGTGGTGCCTGAGCCAGACTTGTGGTATAGGCACAACACTCCACTGTAAGACTGACAAGCTTAAGAACAGCCAGACCAGGGTAAAGGTGGTGCCTGAGCCAGACTTGTGGTATTGGCTCTACACTGCCCTGTATGTATGACCTGCAGAAGAACAGGTTCATACATTCTAGTAAATTCTGCACTGCCTTAAAGCTATTTAGAACTGGCCTGTCAGCGCCAACATTCATACATGTCAACCTAAATGTAGCATTTTATACAATATTGAGAAAACAAATAATGCATCAAGAAGTTGTTGGAATCGAATAAAACTTTGTATGTGTGAATGAAAAGATGCTATATGGAGGTCATTAAAATATTAAAGTAAAAAGGATAAGTTTACTGGGAAAAACTATAAAATTAAAAGAAGTCTTCAGTGCACTGTTGGCCACCTCTAGTCTTAATACAAAATGAGATAGAGTTGGGCATGGGGACATACAGGTTCTGCATGGCATTATGGGGCAAATTTGCCCATAAGTATTGCAGCTGGGACTGTAGATCCTGCACACTTGTAGGTAGACAAAGTTGGCATCCCAGCTGGTCCCATAAATGCTCAATTGATGATAAATCCAGCAACTGGACAGGCCAAGGAGATTTTGCAATCTGGCGGAGACATTCCTGAGAACCACTTGCTGTATGTGGGTGAGCATTATCCTGCTGAAATATGCAAGTTGAAGAGCCTGCCATGAGAGATGATACATGTGGCCACAGGTTGACCTCCAAATATTGCTGAGCTTTACTTTGTATAACTACCGGTGGGACCAGCTGTCATCTGCGATGACTCCCCCTATGCTCACAACAGTTGTTGGGGCAGTGTGTAGCTCCACAGTAGAGGCAGGATTACAGCGTTCACTATATGGCCTCCATACTTAAACTTGACTCTCATCGGATCCCAAACAGAACCAGAATTCATTGCTAAAGACGTTATTAAGGCAACTGCCCCAGAATTCTGGCACAATTTGCACCAAAAATAATGGCTTACATGCTTTACCACACATTTATTAAGACATTTTCTAGACACTTCAAGACACTGTGGGGTCTTGATAAAAGGGCCTGGCTTCACGGAAAGGGTGTAGATTAGTTTGCAATGCCATGCGGCAAAGAGATGCACCAGTATTTTGACACAATTCGAGGCATAAAGTATGCTTACTCATTGAAAGTGTAAAGTTAAACTGGGCAATTCAAATGTACCAGATATATCAACATTTTAAGACCGTCTAGTTCAAATTTCCTTCTGCTAAGTGCCTAGAAATGGCGAAGTGTGTAATGAAGGTGCCATCTGTGACTGTATGTTGGACAGGGAAGCTGTGGGAGCTGCTTGTGCTTGACGGCAGATCAAATGATCCTCACTTCTGGTCTTCTGTTTGGGCCATCACTACTCACAGTGTGTGCATATCCACATGTAATTACTGCTCCCAAAACATCCTATCACCTTGATTAGAACAGAATAGATGGTGGGCCTCAGCAAACAAACATCCTACGTCTTTTGGTCCAATAATCCCCCCACCACCCTCTCAAAGTTTGTTTCTTGGGCAAAAAGTCTTTGAATGCACTGTAGAAGTCTTTCTAGCAGGCAACAATCCCTCACCAAGAGATACACTACCCAAAAGTAGCCTCTGAGAGCCTTGTTATGCCCTCCTGTGGCAAGACCCAATGTCTAATCAAACCATACCTGTAGTTAAAACGAGATTTCTATCTGGGTGCACTTTGTCAATCAGTGTATCGTATAACTGTCAGTCCAAGAGGTGGGTGCAACCTAAGTTATGACCTTCAGAGTTCAGTAAACAACACTGCCATATCCTTAGGACATTATTAGAACCCATGGAGAACATAATATTCACTAGAGAATGCAAATGTCATGTTATGATCAGAGGCCACATGACTGCTATCTTTAGAATAAAAGTGGTATCATCATTTTGTGCAGTTTATAATCTATTAATGAAATTTAGTATCAGATAATTAGTGTGAAAGTTTCTCATTAAAACCAGTAAATTTGTGACCATTTTACATTGTGTTAGTTATTCAGTACATCACAGTACATCCTATATTACACAGTACTTCATTTTTAGGCACAATTTGCGTCACTAATTATGCACAAATTGGTCGGCTAATTTTCTCAACTGCATTCACAATGTAAGTAGTCTTTATGTAAGGGGTGTTTCCACCATGCACAATGATGGCATATCAATAAAATATGCCATTGAAGTGGGATATCGGCCCCCAAAAATCTCATCTCAGAAAGGAGCTTTCCATTTTTAGCTGTCTTTAGAGGCCCTTTCCTGAGATAGGTGCGGGTGGCAAAGGTGGCAAATCACTTTTTGATGACATATTCTATCGATATGCTGTCAAAGGGGGGAACACCCATGTAAGAAAAAGATTTCTAAAGTTTTTCATATTTTATTTATAAGGGAGGCTGCATGTCTGATGTGCATCTACATGCCCAAACAGGACATTGCTTATAATCTGGAAATGGGAGGTAATATTAAGAAGGAATGTGACAATTACGTTTCTACATGTCATGTGTAAATAATTGGTCTGATAAACTGTGCTGAGTGCATCCTGATATGAACTCTTTGCTATGATAATTTATGAGAACAATGATTAGTTTTACTTGTTTAAAAACAATTATCATGTACTACAAACACACTTTTTGGATATTTTTGGGTAGTGCTCTGCTTACCATGATTATCATTTAATATATGTGACTTCCTACTGTTTTAGTTGCTCTGAGCTAATGCTTGACCATAGACATAAGATCAGTCCAAGAATAATGAGGGCACTGATAGGCTGCCAGACCCACAAAGAGTTGATTATCTAGGGGAAAACAATAGGAATAGGCTGAGAAAATGCAGTCTAGCTATTGTTTTTCCCACTTGGGTACACAGGGGGTTTGCCATCCAAAATGACAAATACATATGTAAGGTGGCAGATGGGAAGGTCCTTAATGGGGTTTACATCCCAGCTAGATTTCTGGCTTACACCAGAGAAAGCCTTGGTGAGATAGAAGCCGTTTGTCTTGTGTCAACCACAGTAAGTGGTTGACATACGTTTATCAGTAGTATGGTTGCTTCAGCCAAAACCCGGGACGGCTTCTATCGGGAGTAGACAAAGTGTTGGGTGGGTGTCTGCTCCGCTTGTCTCAGCCCAGGGTTTGGCTGGTCTTTATAAGTCGGCTAGTCAGCTGACCAGGTGGATCTGATACACAGTTCAAGGAGTTGGCCTGAGGAGTGTCTCACTGGAGATATCCAGGATCTCGTCTGAAACTGTTTGCTGACCAATGTGTAGTGAGGGAACTGCACTGTATAGCCAGCGCTCAGACGAGCAGGTGTTTTGTTTGCCATTTTGTTTTATATCTGGCATACGTTTCCTGCTGTAAACCTGTTGTGCCAATAAAGCACGGGAGGACCCATGTTGGAACCAAAGCAACCTGTCTGTGTCTCTATCTGCATTGGACTGCAATCCTGAGATCGGCGCCTGCTTACACATATTTAATGGACAAAAAGATTTGAAGACAATAATCTAAAATTAAATTGAAGGGTTAGAAAACAGGGTTAGAAAACAATTCCACTCTTGTTCATTGACTGTGTGTCCACTATTGCAGCTCAGTTCCATTGTACTGAATGAGGATGGGCTGCAATACTAGTTGTACTGTAGCTTATTGGCAAAAGTAGTGCTGTTCCTAAAAAATACAAATCCTGTTTTCTAGTTCTTTACTTTTTACATTTTCTTTCCCCCAAAAAATATTTCATTCAACTCTGAACTCAGAAAAATGCATAGCATACATTTGTTGTCCTATACTTCTGTACAGTTTTAAATATGTATTCTTGTATATTTTTCTATATTTATATTTTTATGGATATTTTTTTTTCCATGACTATTTATCTGACATAGCCCATTAACATTGTCTTAGCAAAACTAAGGTGTGCTCTTTATTACTTAGAACAGAGTCTTTGGGATTCAAATCATTGACTAATGTAAGTTTCCACCAAAGGAAGAATAAACTTTTACCAACCGTGGCCCCACCCAGGCAGAAGGCACAGCCCTCAGGATTTTCTCTTTATTGACAAATTCCTGGGGTACACCTCTTACATACTGATACTAATAAAATACTAGAAATGTTAATGAGCTGAGTCATATAGCCCATACATTACTGGCCCATCAGATTTTGCAAAATTTATTTTTTGAGTGAAAGAATATTGCCCATCTATTTGCTATTTGTGGTTTCAGAATCATTACGTTATAGACTCAAATTTGTAAAATATCTAAATTTACTTTAGCCTATGGAACTAAATCTAGTCATATGATTCATTCCATAATCTCTCAGCAAAATATATTTTCTGTGTACCAAAGGTCTTTTGAAGCAAAGACAAGATTGTAATTACTGTTGAATACAAAATGGTTGTATGTTAAGCAAAATTAATGTTTAGCTTAGTTATTTTCAAAAACAACATGTTTTAAATAACAGTCTTAACACTGTCTGGCAAAATTCTCTATTCCAGCGTTCCAGCTTTTCTGGAATGCTCCATCTGCTGTGGAATCTTCCTGTCATTCGCAATCATCAGATGTCCTGCAGGGTCTAAGTTAGGAAGCTCAATGATGCATTATCATGATTTGCTATGGAAATGGAATCCTCTAAACAGCTTGAGAAATAGCTTGGGAAGTTTCTCAGAGCTTTGTTTCCTCTTTGTGTTAGGGACACCACCAGTACTGCCATAGCATAATTAAATTATTTTTGTTTTTGGAATGCATTAAGATGGCTATAACATAAAAAAATCATGTTTTAAGAGGATATTAACCTAGGCAGCACAACTTCATTTGTATTTCCACTACTTATTGTTTAGATAGTACCAATTGCTCCTCCTTGCTATTTGCTTAGTAAATTTTCATGCAACATCATTTCTGCTTTAGTTCCCATATTCACTGTAAAATATCCTTTTAACAAGAGATTAATCAAGAAAAGCTTTAAAAGGGGTATTCCCATCACATCAAGTGCTGCTGGAAAGGCTAATTACTGCAAAGTATGCAATTTTTAAAATGCATCTAATTAAAAAATATGTATGCTTTACCTAATACAGGCCTTTTTTGCACCTTCAACTTGTTCTCGTCTCCTTGGTTACCGACCATCACTGTGTGCTTTCAATGGTGGCTTCGAGTAGTAATGTTGTACCGTGTTAGCCATAGAAAGTAGTAGAAGAGTGAAGAAACCAGGCGATACCTTTTAGAGGCTAACTAAGTAAATTTGATGGTGTCCTTTCAAGAGTACTAGCTCCTCTTCAGACATGATGTCATACATCATGTCTGAAGAAGAGAGAGAGGACCCTCGAAAGCTTACCATCAAATATACTCAGTTAGCCTCTAGAAGGTATTGCCTGATTTCTTCACTCTTCTACTACTTTCAATGGTGGCTGGCAATGCAGTGTTATCAAAGACTATCTGAGAATAAGTTCTTGTGGCCTGACTAGGATGGGGGGAGTACATATGTGTGAAAACAAGTTGAAGGTGCAATAAAGACCTGTATTAGGTAAAGCAAACATATTTTTAATAACATGAATTTTGAAAATTGCTTAATTTACAGTAATTGGTTCTTCCAGGTACACTTGCTGTGATGAAAATATCCATTTTAATATGTTCATAGTGAGTAGGATAATTTGAAGGTAATGAGCACATTTTGTGAAGTAGAACATGAAGCCAGAAGACCGGGAGAAAAAGATAACACAGTTTAAACTTTAGTACGCATAATATATGAAAGATTTACTGCCGTAAGATCTGCTTGTAAATCTGATTTTATTGAGATTACATAGTAAAGAATTAAAATCTTTTTTTTATAACAATTCTATGAGGCTTGTCCTGACAAAGTCACTTTCCGTGAACTGCAGTCTGGTCCCACCTGCTGAAATATATAAATCTGCATTTATGTTTCTTAATGGGATGGACATGAGAATCTTTAAGGACATACATACAGTACATTTAGGTTAAAGACATCTGAATTGTTCTTATATTTAAAGAATAATCATACAAATATTTGCCTTTGATCAGATACTTGAAACTATCACTCAGTCTTCTTTTCTATGGTTCATTTCACCCAAGTTTTTCTTAATCACTGGTGCTGTGCCAAGATAACCCACATTATTTATAAAGATACCACCTTCTATACTCCACCCTGTCCTGTCTCTACTTGTTTCAGTCGCTGTGACTATCTTGACAGTATCTGTTGTGTGTAAATGATAAACAACATTTGCTTGTTATTGTAGCTCTCGTGAACAGAAATAGCAATATGGAACGTCTGATCTATCCCACAAGCATCTACACCTCTCATAAGAGTACAATACAATGCATTATATGTCTTCTGGTGTTTAAGGGCAGGTACACCATAAAGCTGGTTAGATGTTAACAAAAATATTTCTATAAAAAGACATGGGCCCCTTCCATTGTACTGCAGCCTGAGGAACCTACTGTAATGCTTCGATCTCTGATGGTGTCTGCTGGGATTTGCCCAAGTTTGCCCAATAGAGTTGTATGCAGTGCCCCTTTTTCCCTATAAAACAACAGTCTTCAGATGTGAACGTCTCTTGACTGGCTGCTGGAGAAATCTAATTTACTGCTTTTGTTTGCCTTCACCCCATTGGCAGACAAAAGCAGTAGCTAAAGGCTCATGGGTGCTGGAATGAAAGTTTAATATGTCCCCCATTGCATAATTGCAGATCCCTAATACCTAACAGTAACATAAACTCACTTCTACTACTTACCGAAGTTGTAGTCATTAATTAAATGGTATTTATGGCATATTCTAAATGTCTGATTGATGTACATTCCGCCTCTAAGATCTGCAACATGTCTAGGATGGTCATCTTTTCCACAGCTCTTTCTGTATTTTCTATGGAAGTGAATCGACAGTATCTTGCTAAACATCATATCTCAGTCCCCAAGTAGAGCCCATCCTGTTCCCACTGGACATCTTTTCGTCTGCTCTCCGCCCTTGACCTGATGACAGAAGAAGTATCCAGGTTTCTCTTGTCTGCTCGACCCACTATCAGCTTTAGTGACCTCATTACCTTCCACCACATTAAAGGGAATGTTTCATCAAAAATGACTTATTGTTTAACTCATGTTTTTATGTTAAACAAATTTTTTAAGAATTTTTTTTTATTTTCCATATCACTTTCAATATTTTTTAATAATTCTTGTCCTGCAGTTTTCGCTTTGGCCACTAAGCCTAATAACTGTCTGACATTTCCTGTTCTGTTCAGAAAGATTCTCAGTTGGCTGCTCATTATCAGCACAAAGAGGGTCAAACTGAAAGGAGACACCAGTGTGAATAGATAACACAGGATCCACCAGTCACAAGAGGAGATAGTCACAGTTCACCCTTTCACCTCCCTGCACACTGACTTCTTCCTAGGTCACAAAGCATGACTAGAAAACTCTCCTATAAAAGTGAATGGGACTGAGTCAGTCTTAAGTCTCCTGTGTGCATGAAGCTACTGTAAAGCATCTCTCTGACTGCTATTAAAACAGTTCAAACAAGGCCTAGTGCCAAAGTGAAAACTGCAAGACTTAAGAATTATTAAAAAATACTGAAAGTGATATGAAAAATAAAAAAAGTAACCAAAAGTTCCTAAAAAATGTGTTTAACATAAAAATGAAACTTAAACAATGACCCATTTTTTGATGACACATTCCCTTTAAGTTCATTTTCCCAGCTGTCATCTCTCGCCTAACTACAATCTTTAACCTCTCCCTTTTTCCATGGGATCTTTCCATAGTCCTTTAAACATACCGTCATAACCCCATTTACTAAAAAAGCCCACTATGGGTCCATCCTGCAATAGAAAATGGTGCTGCGCTTCATTGTGGCACCTGATTGGCCCCCACTGTGATGCAACCGCAGGGTGTCAACTGATTGTCATAGCAGCCATGGACCTTAAATAGTCCACCAGGCCTGCTATCTTAGCACTCCTATTATAGGTAGGGCATCATAGAAGAGTCATATTTTAACAGCATTTTGCAATACTATTTTATTATAGAACAGTATACAAGGGATCGTGCCCCCTACTGGTCAAGTATTCTTGGGAGGACTAAAAGTGCAAGTGAAAAAAAATAGATTTAAAAATATATAAAAAATTACAGTTAAAAACACCCCCCTTTTGCTATTTTATAAATAAAAAAGTTAAACATAATTGGTATCACCACATCTGTAAAAACGTCTGATCCGCTAAAATATAGTATTATTTATACTGCATGGTGAACATCGTGGAAAAAGAAAAATACCCAACAGCAAAATTGTGGTTTTTGTTACTTTGTGGCCCTAAAAAATGGAATAAAAAGTGTTAAAAAAAATAAAAATGGAAACTAACAAAAACTACACTTCTGTTCGCAAAAACTGCGTAAAGGGAAAAATGTAAAAGTTATTGGTCTCAGAAAATGAAATGCAGCAATGAAAATGTACAAATTAAAAAGGGTTTTAAATTTTTTTTAAAAGTAGTAAAACTCAATGAAAACTTATATTTGCTACCTCTGAAATTTTATCAACCTGCAAAATAAAGATAATATGATTTATACTGCACAGTAAACTCCAAAAGCAAAACCAAACCCCCAACATCGCACAGTTGTGTTTCTTTTACTTTCCAACTCACAAACATTTTTTTGTTTTTCAGTAAATTATATGCTCTGGCAACACTGAAAAGTATATTCTGTCCCACAAAAAAACAATCCCTCATCTATGTAGACAGAAAAATTTAAAAAAAGTATGCTTCTTGGAAGGCAGTGAGGAAAAAACAAATACAATGTAAAAAAATCTCTGCAGCGGGAGGGGAATACATATCACTACTCCTGTCCATGGGTTGCCTCTGGAATTATACCCCAGCCCTATTCAAGTAAATGTTTCTGGAAACAAAAAAGACCCATTCTTCTATTCCTGAGTGATATATATTCCCTATACTGTGTATATTCTAGGATGGCTACTAAAGTCTTGTTAAAAATGGCTTCACATTGTTAAAGGGCAAAGATGTTCACTTGGAAGGCTTCTATATGTGTTACTGAGCTTATATGTAATAAGTGTTCAGGTAATGTGGAATAATGTATGCAGTGAGAAAAGTAAGTTGGCAAATAACAGAGAAGTGACTATGACAACAAACGGATGTAATTGTTAGAGCGTATAAATTATTAACATTCTTTAGAAGCACACAGGCAAGAACACATAGAGCAGTTCTGGCCATTTTATCTATGTAAAGCATATGACCCCATGTAAAATTGCTGCCTGCACTAATAATAATATAGTGATCAATATAAGCAATGACATTATGCATGCTTGTACAGTGGTCCCTCAACATGCAATATTCATTGGTTCTGGGATGAATATTGTATGTTGAAAATAACTCTATGGAAAATGAGTAATGGGTTCCGAAGCCCTAAAATGTTATCACAATTGTCATGGATCACGTGATGGTTCCTGCTGCTTCTGTGGGCATATACTCACCTGTCCTGGCTCATGTCCCTGTTGTAGTGAGCTTCCTGGCGGCAGCTGTCGTTGCTAAGTATAGCTCACCTATCTTCGCTCATGCTCCCTGGCATCCTGTGGGCCTGCGCGGCACTGTTTGAATATTTAAAGGGACAGTGTACTAATTATCTGTCCAATGACCTGTGACATGTTGTTTCTGAGTTAACCCATGTGTTACCCATGATTTCCTGTGTCTAACCCTGCGGTATCCAGTGCTTATTTTTCTGACATTGCACCTGCCAGTTACCTGCCTGGGACTCTGTTACCTGCCTATGGTTTTATCCACCGGGACCCATCACCTCTGCCTATACTCGAGGTCCCTGTCCTGCACATTGGCTGCCACTGAGAGTAGCCTACCACCTACACTCGCGGTGGCCCAGGGGATCCACCTACCTGGGCATTTCTAACCACTGTGTTAGAAAACGTGACAACAACATAATGTAAAATGGAGATGAAAGACAAATAAGCAGATAACTAATACAGTATCACTAGGATAACTAGTACAGTATTGTTTGTACAGATGAAAAAGGCACCTTCAGGTGTCTGGAAATTGCACCTAAGGGTGATCCAGACTTGTGCAAGTCCACAATTCTCTTCCTGATATCTTGGCTGATTTCTTTAGACTTTCCCATGATGTTACACACAGAAGCAGTTTGTTTCTGGTGTGATTTAACATACATATTCACAGGTGTAACTCTAATTAACTTAGATGTTGCCAATAAACCTATCAGAAGCTTCCAAAGACATGACAACCTCATATGGGCTGTCCCAAATTCTTTAAAAGCATAGTAATCCTAGTGTATGGAAACTTTTGACTTTGCAGAAAATGGTAAAAATGACTTAAAAATTCTCTTTCTCTCGTTATTCTGGCATTTGGCAAATATAAATAATTTTGGTTCCTAATTGACCTAAAACGGGCAAGGTTTATTCTGATTTCATGTCAGTGAGAAAACATCCATATGTGTCTTTTTATATGGTGTATGTAAACTTCTGGTTTCAACTGTAGATAAAGCAAATGCATACATATAACAGTCAGAAAGATCTGCTGGAAGCTGAAAGTCACTGACTATTCTGAGGAGAGGAACTTCTTTGGGTCATTTACCTTATTCACAATGTACCAGAAAAAAAGAAAATGATTCTGCCCCCACCTGATGCTCAAAGGAGCTGCTTATCCTGGCACATGTATTACAGGACAAGTTGTCCCGCACTGTACTGTAAAAGGGTGCTAGTAGACCGCCAGTCACTGCATGCACTTCACTAATACAGTTGTTTTTTTTGTTTTTTTTAAATATAGAGGAGACCTATGTACCTGCCTAGCTATGTTGGGACCTATGTACCTGCCTAACTAGGGAGGGGGCCTATATACTTACTAAGCTATGGAGGGGGCCTATATACTTACTTAATTATGGGCCAAAAGGAAAAAAACAAGGGGAAGACGACCACTCCAATCAGAAAAGATGTCACAAGTGAATCACTGGCTGTAACTATCCTATAATTACTTCTATGTCTGCAGAGTCTGTGTACGACTGGTAGTTACTGCAGTATGTGGTGCTCGCATGTGGTCATGGTCTGGCAGTATTATTTGGTTAGCTAGTGGTAGAACTGTAGTTGATTGGTCTTGGTATTGTGGGATTTCTTAGTAACAGTATGATGTAATATGTGTGGTATATCTGCTCCATGAACAGCTGTATTACACTATTATACATAAATGAGTGGTTTTGAAAAGGCTAATTTCTCAGCGTTGATTTTCATTATACAGTGACTGCTGAGGTGATTGACAGGATCTATGTTGAATATGTGTTAAATTAGTGCCAAGAACATATGTGTTTTTTCTCTGTAAAAATCCATGCTGCAGTCCACAATGTGCCATGAAAAACGCCATAAGAACCCAGCCCTACTAACGAAATATTACACAGAGGGCCCAGGCCCTGGATGTTTTACGACCCTAGTAACACCCTTGGTGGGTAGGAACAAATGACTAACCCATTTGAAGATTGTGCTACAGCTATGGACTGCATGGGGCCTGCCCAAATTGGTTTTTGGCTTTATTCGAAAAAAATCCATTCACTTCCATTCAAACCATTATCCTAACCCTATATTGGGGGCAGGTTTTTTTCTTTTAATGGGTTTAACTTGCCTCTTCTCAGGTGCCTCTGGTCCTACAACACTGTCGCTCTAATGTCACTTATGGCTGACGTCACTTTCAGCCAAATGCCACACTGGGGTCACTAATATGACGCTGAACTGGAAGTTACATCAGAAGTAAGTTATGTCGGAGCGACTACGCTGTTGGACCAGAATAGGTAAGTTAACCCATTCAAACCCAGTGAAAAAAAATCCTTACTCTAACCTCAATTTAATGTTAGATTGACTGTTATAGTCAGGACAGAGGGTAGGAAGAAGGTAATAATCAGGGTTAAAAAATCTTTTCACAAGTTTGGTCGAACAAAACAGGAACAGATTTGAGCAATACTAGCTACTATGTAGAGAGGGTGGAGGGCCAAAAAGCAGGCCCTAAAACTGTAGTGTAACAAAGGGCACCTTTTACTACTTGGGTATACTATTTCTTTATTGGGCCAAAACAATGGTACTATTAATGTATAGGGTGCTAATGGGGGCATTACTGTTTGACGCTCTGTGGGTGGAGATATCCTATAGAGGTGGGGAGGGTTCTAGAAGAGAAAGGAGCCCAAGATGTATGTGAGGCAAATTCTACAAAGGTGTGTCGTGGCTGGAAGAAACAAATAGGACTTTTGTAAGTGGGGAAAGATGCATTTTTCCAGAATAAGATATATTACAAAGTTTCATATCATTATTCGCTATTGATTTTTGGAAAAGAAGTAAACAGCTAGGGCCTCATGTATGAAAACTGTCTAGGTGCAAGACTTTCTTTGTTGCTCTTAGCAACCAATCAGAGCTCCCCTTTCTGGTCCAACTACCAGAGCTTCAACCGTGGATTTGAGGTGAGTACAAGAGTGATAATTTTTTTGTTCTTTTATACCATTTGGGGATAGTTGTAAGCTTTTTATTAGGGAGTTAGACAACCATTTTGTTCCAAAATTTTCTTTCATGTAACTTTATACAAAGGTAGAGGCTCTCCTGATACACTTTGTCAGGGAATGGTCAATTAAGCAATTCTCTGGAGTGGAATGGCCAGACAAGCAAGAAGAAAGCAGAACATAAAAACCCACTCATACCTTTTGGTGTAGACCAGAGTCCACCACAAAGCAGGATGGACTTGGCTATAAGAGATGCAGGTTGTTTTGCCAGAGAGATTTAAGCATATAAATGCGAACGGTGGGGCAGACAGAATGAACAAGGGGTAACAGCACAAAATACAGAACAAGCAAGAAAAGTCAAGTGAGCCAGGGTCAAAGTTAGAATATGTGGTACCACATGGAGGGGCAACGGAATAGCCAAAATACAAGCCGGAGTCCAGAACGATAGTGCTAGGAAACAGGAAGATTTAGAGGTGAGGAGTTCACAGAAAGACTGTTTTAAATACTCAGCTCAGCCCTTGATTGTATGCAGGTTCAGAACTCAGATTGGTTCTGCTCCAACATGATGTGTACCCTTTGTATAGTCTGCTTTTCTTTTAATGTTTTGAATGCTGTGTCTTACAAGTATGCCTGTAATGCTATAGTTTGTTCACTTGTCAATATAATTACCGTATGTACTCGAGTATAAGCCGACCGAACTATAAGCCAAAGCACCTAATGTTGCCACAAAAACTGGGAAAACTTATTGACTCGAGTATAAGCCTAGAGTGGAAAATGTGGCGGCTACTGGTAGATTTCAAAAATAAAAATGGATACCAATAAAATTACATAGGCAGGTATAGGCAGTTTAATGTCCCCCATAGGCAGTTTAATGTCCCCCATAGGCAGGTATATGTTTCCTATAGGCAGGTATAGGCAGGGTTTAAAAAAAAAAGTTAAAAAAATACAAGTACTCATCTTTCCCTGATGCTCCGATGTGGCTCTCCGGGCGCTCCGTCTTCTGGCACAAGAGGCGTGATATCATCAGGCCTTCTGGAGTCCTATTGCGGAGCTAGGAGTGCTTGCTCTCTGGTCTGCATTAGTGTCTACAGCTGTATGCGCTCCCAGAGGAGGCGCATAGAGTTGAAGTATCGCCGCCGGCGCCTGGGCCATGGCAACGCCCGGACACAGATGGTGACTCAAATATAAGCCGAGGACGGCATTTTTCAGCACATTTTTTGTATATACGGTAGTTTAAGAAAGACTTGAGTGTCATCAGTATTGCTCCTGAAAGTCAAGGGACTATGTGAGCTGCCTTGGCCAAAAATATAGATAAGGAGTGTAGGGGTGCTAGGACAACTAATGGACAGCAACAGAGTAAGGGTATGTTCACATGGCTTATTGCGGCGCGTATAGTACACGCCGCAATACGCCAGTTGTTTTGGAACCAGAGCGTGTTTCCAAAGCACAAGGGGGCCGGCCGGGCACTGGCCCCATAGACATGCATTGTCAGCGGCGTGTATTCGCCGCTAACAATTCACATGTCAATTCTCCCCCCGCTGTCGTATTGTACGCGGGGACGACAATGCATAATCCATAGCTCTCTATGAGAGCTATGAATTACCGTAATTGTAGTGTACATTTCGCTGTGTGAAAAAGCGCAATATGTACGAAAATAAGCCGTGTGAACATACCCTAAGGCAATGTTCACATGGCTTAACTGCGGGACGTAATTATGCCCTGCAATTACGCCGTATGGCCTTGGTCGGGAGCGGGGGAGGGAGCGGGGAGCCGGCACCTCGCTGGCCCATAGACATTTATTACCAGCGGCGCGTACACGCTGCTGGTGATTCACATGTCACTTCTCTCCCCCCGCAGCAGATTCGCCGAGCAGGGAGGGGAGACGTAAGCCATAGTTCTCTATGAGAACTGTGGATTACCGTAATGAATGGGCCGTTTTCAGCCCGTAATTTGCACACTCCGGCGCGTAACTACGGACCGAATGACGGCCCATTTTTAGCCGTGTGAACATGGCATAATGGTGAGATACTGTTGTTTTACAGTGGTATGAAATGTGATGACAATGAGCGAGTTTAACAGAAACACATGATTCAATATGTCCTAGAAAGAGGAGAAGGGGAACATCTCTCCTTATGGAGAGCACCAGTTAAGGCGTGTAGTGTTTTGATTGCCTTTTACCCCACTACTAAGCATCGTCATCTCACAAGGCATTATGGGAAAGGAGCTGGAAAGCTCACTGCGCCCTCTATAGGTTGTAACAAATCCTCAATTTACTTCTGATTCACTGAATCTTTGAGAAGCAAAAGGGAATAATTGTCAAGCCCCTATTGCTTTCCAGCTCCTTTCCCATAATGCCTTGTGATATGCAGATGCTTAGTAGTGGGCTAAAAGGCAATCAAAACACTACACGCCTTAACTGGTGCTCTCAATAAGGAGAGATGTTCCCCTTCTCATACCCACTCATTGCCTCCCACCAGTCAAGCCAATATCGCTCTGCTCTACACTGATGAGGGGCAAAATCCCGAAACGCGTATGTAGATGAGCAATATTGGCTTGACAATTATTCCCTTTTGCTTCTCAAAGATTCAGTGAATCAGAAGTAAATTGAGGATTTGTTACAACCTATAGAGGGCGCAGTGAGCTTTCCGGCTAGAAAGAGGAGCACAGAGTACTGTTATGAGGCTTTGGTAGTTGGTAGATCATTTGTGATTATGGTTAATGTGGGTTCAAAAGAGTGATGGGGTTGAAAACAAGATAGATAGCTGGCAAAAAGTGAGTTGGATGATGGGTGGTCAGACAGTTCAAGGTGAACATGCTTTTTGGGGGCTTTTTCATTTCTTTGTACATTATTGGGTGTTTTATTTATGTCTCCTTACTTATTCAGCCAACATAATCTACAGCCCTATACAGAGATTGTCATAATTCACATAAATTCCTGTCCCCAAATTGGGCTCTCAATCCAAATTCTCTTAGATCAAACACAAAATAGATCCAATTTTCTAGGATGCCAAATATCATCTAACTAGTATGTTTTTCAAGGGTGAAAGGAAACTGGAGAACTTCCACTCAAACAAAGGAAGATCACACAAACTTCTTAAGATGTGATACTTGGACTCAACATAGGACACCAGTGCTGCAAATCAAGAGTGCTAACCACTGAGCCACCGTGTTGCATGAGTGACCATAGACAAAATAGGTCCCCTGTGCAAGAACAGTATTTGGGCACCAGTGGTTCAAATTCTTTAGCAATCCACCAATAATTATGAGCTGACCTTATATAAAACATAGCAGACAGAGGGAGAATATGTTTATTTCTGTGGCTTGTAAGGCATGGGATATGTGCACCACTGCTCAACTATAAAGCAAAAATTCCCATATCAGTCCAAGAGGATCCTGACACATTTATTGCAATAACCTTGGGACTGACTATATATTTCATCTCTGCTCTACTGCTTTGCATGTTATAAGAGCGAAAATTGTGCACACTCATTAACTCTGGTTCTATTTTTCATAAATTAGAGTAAAACAGTTCTGTTTTATAAATTTGCTTCATTTTAATTAACTTTTTCATGAGGCTGTTTAATTAGAGAAAATCATATACTACAGGGACTGTAGGTCTTGAACAAGCTGTAAATTGCCTTAGAGGTTCATACTGGTTTTCTGTTTCCTCATTTCAATGTGTCACTTTCAGATAAAGTAACACCATGGATTTATTCGAAACAGTGGATTAAAATTTAAATGTATTTTTTACACAAAAATCATTTTTTTGGGGCAAAGAAAGCATTAGTACATTGAGAGCAAATGCAATGACAGCTACACGCTTGTTTATGTAAGCCTTGTAAAAAGTAAGCTAATTTAGCTTCTGCCCATCTGTGATACTGATTTGTGAATTTGGTGCATGCTATTAACATACTGTATATTCTGAAAAACGCAAGCATAGGTGCACACTAAAAAGGCAATAGCATATATCTAACAAATATCAGTGGCACACTAAAGACTAAATAAAACCTCAAGGTATATGAAAAACCTGGGACTCTTAGTTTACAGTATTTGATCAAAGATTGTATTTGTTAGATATATGCTATTGCCTTTTTAGTGTGCACCTATGCTTGCGTTTTTCAGAATATATTTTAGATGTGCACAGCTTCAGTATGTTTTGTAACATACTGTATAGTTAAACACTGCTGACGGCCAATGTTATATAGTAACATACTGTAATCAGTAAATTATGTAACACTGAGAGGGATCTGGTCAGCCCTTTGGGCTCCTTACTAACCATTATAGCCATGATACAGTTATACATATAGTTAATAAAAGGCATTTAAAGGGGTTGTCTCATCTCAAAGTTTCATAGGATGCATGAATGAAATAATGCTGCTTTGCTCTGTCACTTCCTGGTCAAGCTGCCTGTAATTAGCATATGAGCTCCATGTATTCAGACTTCTCTGTTTATTATGTTTATTAGTCTAGATTAGCTAAATTACCTTCTACCAGGACAGGAGAAGCTTCTGAGCTAAAGTAAACAGTAGAGTAATTACTGTCTTTTGTCTGAAAGATCAGATAACACACAAGCTCTCACACTGCTGGCCCAGACCTGTGTGATGACATCACTCCCTGCTATCAGATAGAACAAACAGCAGGGGAGAATGAGTCAACAGGTCTGTCACTTGGAAAACTAGAGAGAGCACAGAAGGTGATAAAATCAATAGTAGCTCCTTAACAAAAAAAGATGTACAAAAAAAATATATATATTTGGAATACATCTTCATTCATTTTGATAGCTGATCTTTGTAGTGAGACAACCCCTTTAAGATGCACTTACCGCTTGAGCAGATATAGAGCTCCATGGAACTGACCTAAAGATAAATTACAATTTTTACCCATTTTTTTTCCAGAAGAGTTCTCTAACTGACTAAGGGGCTATTGGCCTGCTTTGGCTCTGGACTTTGATAACCAAATAATCAGTCTATCACTCTATAATAAGCTTGGACTACTGAACAAAGCATCATCTAGTATTTATCTTCACCATGTCACTAAATTATCATCACCCCTTTTCAATGTAGTTACAATTGGAAAAAGTAAGTGAACCCTTTAGTACTACCTGGATATGTGCATTAACTGCTAATAAAATGCCCATTATATCAAGACTTATGAAGCCTGTTCACCACCAAATCTGTTCCCAAGGAAGTTTTTAGAAAACCTCAAAAAACATGTTATAGAGATGAATAAAGCTGGAAAAGGCTACAAAAGCTTTGCTATAGATCTGGGTGCTCACTTATTTATTAACTTGCTCTGTGGTACATACATGGAACAACTGTGACTACCAGTCACTTATATTGGTAATCAGTGCAGATATCCAGGTGATTCCAAATACTTTTCTTACTTTTTCTTGCAAACGCACATTTAGAAAAGTCAAAGGCAGGCACTGCCAACAAAGGGCCTCTTTTTAAGAACTTTATATGACGTTCTTGATCTCTAATTGTTAATTTGATGGTAAATAAATTATGTTGTCCCGGAGCTTACTGGCTAAAACCTTATATAACACCAGAATTAAATCCACTTGTAATTTCACAGTAGATTACTTAACATAAGCAAGCAGTGGTGTCACAGCAGTATACCTGACTAAATCCCACTAGTAAAGTCAGAGAAGAATACTAGAGCGAAACCTACAAGTAACAGCTCAGAAAGGCGCCTAAGTGAAAGCCACTTATGACAGCAGCAGAAACCTACTTGTGGTGTCACAGCAGAGTGCCTTAAAGGGGTTTTCACACTATAAAGATTAGCTTTGAACATAAAGGGACAGTTAAATGAAGACTTTTTCGAAATACATTGGTCAATAGATTTTATTTCAGTCACGAGGTAGAGACATTTTATCAGCTCTCTGAGTGCATACAGCTTTCTATGGTAACCTGCATACCAGAAGGATGTCTGTTATCTGATTAGCTGAGAGCAAGGAGTGACATCACCCCAAGGAAAGACTGACAGCACTGAGCTCTGACCTAACTAATTAGATGTAGCAAGGTTAGCTGCAGTAAACAAAAGGTACATGTACTGTGAGGACTGAAAAGCATTACTGTATCTGTAATCTTCTTAGAGATAACAATCTCCTGCTATGTCAGAGTAACAGCTTGAAGTTAATATATGGTAATCACTGCTATAGAACCACCCACAGCCGGAGGAGACAGAATGAGTGCAAAACTGCCTGTGAGCCAGTGAAGCAATGTGAGGAGGAAAGAACTTTAAACCCACTGAGGCTCACCGAAATGAGTCTCACTTGTGATGTCAGAGCAGATTATCTTAAATCTACTTATATCACAGAGGTTCACCTGACTGAGTCTCACTTGTGATGTCACAGTGGCTATACTGATAAAAACACAGGTGATTTTTTTTCTCATCTTTACAGCGTACTCTATTACAGCTGGAATATGCTTATGTTAGAGCACATAGAAGGATAAAGAGAGAGCAATATAAGCAGAGGTTTTACCCACAACAACCAAATAAATTGCAATCTAAAGACTACATGGCTTTAGAATAAACATAAATATATTGCATTTGAGTCCCAATTTGGTCTGCTATATACATGTAGCCAGGCCCGGACTGGCCATAGGGCAAACCGGGCATTTGCCCGGCGGGCCGCTGGGGTCCGGGCCGCAGGGCCGGCTCGGAGCGCCTGCCGGGGGGTCGGTGTTTCCCCCCGGCGGGCCCCGAGTGCCGGCGCACGCACAGGGGCCGCAATGGTCGCATATGCGAACGGACCCCTGTGCCAGGAGGCCGGCAGGTCCCCTCGCTGCACGGCTGGGTCACTGACCCAGCCATGCAGCCACCACGGCCGCCGCCCGCACCGCGCGGTGCAGGCAGCAGCCGAGGCTGAACATCTGGGATCTATTGATCCCGTCTGTCAGCTCCCAGGAGGCCGCGGGGCAGGCGCGCGATGTGATGACGTCATCGCGCGCCGGCTCCGCGGCCCCCACTCGGGTGAAAGCGGCCGCTCCGGACGGACGTGGAGAAGAGGATGGAAACCAGGTGAGTAAGAGTTTTATTGTTTTTTAAACTACTTACTGCCCCTGCCTAGCCTGTATACTGTCCTTGCCTAGCCTGTATACTGCCCCTGCCTAGCCTGTATACTGCCCCTGCCTACCCTATATACTGCCCCTGCCTACCCTATATACTGCCCCTGCCTACCCTATATACTGCCCCTGCCTAGCCTGTATACGGCCTCTGCCTCCCCTATATACTGCCCCTGCCTAGCCTGTATACTGCCTCTGCCTACCCTATATACTGCCCCTGCCTAGCCTGTATACTGCCCCTGCCTGGCTATATACTGCCCCTGCCTAGCCTGTATACTGCCTCTGCCTCCCCTATATACTGCCCCTGCCTAGCCTGTATACTGCCTCTGCCTACCCTATATACTGCCCCTGCCTACCCTATATACTGCCCCTGCCTACCCTATATACTGCCCCTGCCTAGCCTGTATACTGCCCCTGCCTACCCTATATACTGCCCCTGCCTAGCCTGTATACTGCCTCTGCCTCCCCTATATACTGCCCCTGCCTAGCCTGTATACTGCCTCTGCCTAGCCTATATACTGCCTCTACCTAGCCTGTATACTGCCCCTGCCTACCCTATATACTGCCGCTGCCTAGCCTGTATACTGCCTCTGCCTCCCCTATATACTGCCTCTGCCTAGCCTGTATACTGCCCCTGCCTAGCCTGTATACTGCCTCTGCCTAGCCTATATACTGCCTCTGCCTAGCCTGTATACTGCCCCTGCCTCCCCTATATACTGCCCCTGCCTAGCCTGTATACTGCCTCTGCCTAGCCTATATACTGCCTCTGCCTAGCCTGTATACTGCCTCTGCCTAGCCTGTATACTGCCCCTGCCTACCCTATATACTGCCACTGCCTAGCCTGTATACTGCCTCTGCCTCCCCTATATACTGCCTCTGCCTAGCCTGTATACTGCCTCTGCCTAGCCTATATACTGCCTAGCCTGTATACTGCCTCTGCCTAGCCTGTATACTGCCTAGCCTATATACTGCCCCTGCCTAGCCTATATACTGCCCCTGCCTGCCTCTAAGTGGCCCTGCCCGGCTATATACTGCCCCTGCCTGGTGATATACTGCCCCTGCCTATCTATATACTGCCCCTGCCTATCTATATACTGCCCCTGCCTGGCTATATACTGCCCCTGCCTGCCTCTAAGTGGCCCTGCCTGGCTATATACTGCCCCTGCCTGGCTATATACTGCCCCTGCCTACCTCTAAGTGGCCCTGCCTGGCTATATACTGCCCCTGCCTACCTCTAAGTGGCCCTGCCTGGCTATATACTGCCCTGCCTACCTATAAGTGGCCCTGCCTGGCTATATACATCCCCTGCCTACCTCTAAGTGGCCCTGCCTGGCTATATACTGCCCCTGCCTACCTC
Organism: Phyllomedusa bahiana; assembly: GCA_025379985.1. Classification (NCBI taxonomy): domain Eukaryota; kingdom Metazoa; phylum Chordata; class Amphibia; order Anura; family Hylidae; genus Phyllomedusa; species Phyllomedusa bahiana. The sequence continues at coordinate 21,754 of JAODAL010009947.1, forward strand.
TAAGTGGCCCTGCCTGGCTATATACTGCCCCTGCCTTCCTCTAAGTGGCCCTGCCTGGTTATATAATGCCCCTGCCTACCCTATAAGTGGCCCTGCCTGCCTACTTACTGGCCCAGCCTGGCTACATACTGGCCCTGACTGCTAATTACTGCCCCTGGCCCTACCTGGCTAATTACTGGTCCTACCTGGCTAGTTACTGGGGGCAGCCCCAGCTACCTGGCTAGTTACTGGGGGCAGCCCCAGCTACCTGGCTAGTTACTGGGGGCAGCCCCAGCTACCTGGCTAGTTACTGGGGGCAGCCCCAGCTACCTGGCTAGTTACGGAGGGCAGCCCCAGCTACCTGGCTAGTTACTGAGGGCAGCCCCAGCTACCTGGCTAGCTACTGGGGGCAGCCCTTGCTACCTGGCTAGCTACTGGGGTAGGCCCTGTCTACCTACCAAATTAATGGAGGAAGGCTCTGTTTATCTACCTAATGGGGGTCTACCTATTTACCTGCCACTTATCTGACATTTTTTAATTTCTAATTTTTAGGGTCTAACGCTGTTTGGGGAATTGATAGGAAAGTGCTGGAAGAGAGAGGAGTCTAAGATGTATTTGTTGTAAATTCTACAGGGATGAGTAGTGACCGCTAGAAGAAGACATTGCATTCTGTACCGGACAGAGAAAGAAATGGAAGGGAACGACTCATCAGGGAAGACGTCATGGAGGTTTGGGCCAGAAGAAGAAAAGGAGAAGAGAACAACTCCCACCAGAGATGACGTCTCCTGTGAGTCTCTGCTGTCAGGGGTAAGTTTACTTCTGTGTTGAATCAGTGCTGTGTTCATGTGATGGTGACCTGACTACTGGTGATGGGATTGGTGGGGTTGTAGGTTATATTGGTGCTTATGTAGTGTCAGTGTGGGCTTGTCCCAGATTGTAAAGCAAGTGCACACCTGACTCTGTGATGAGGGGTTTCTCTGCACCACTTTTTTTTTTTCTTGCTTGTGTTTAGGGGACTCTTTTGGTGCATTTTTTGATGCGTTTTTTGTGCAGAAATGTACAGCATTAACTGCTCTGCCTTTCTGCACAAAATCGCAGCAAAAATGCATCAAAAACGCTCCGTGTGAAAGCACCTTCAGAGTGTAGTATATTTTATAAAGTAGCGATGTGCGAGAACAAGGGAAATTTTTTAAGCGGATATTGTATGTGGGCTGCTGGGGGATTGGTGCCAGGGCTGATTTTTATTCCTAGTCCGGCCCTGCATGTAGCTGTATAAATTAGCTGACGAATTTCAGTGTAAACCTTTGTTTTAATGTCCTGAGCTTCTGTTCATTCTGCTGGAATTGTTTCATTACAGAAATTCATGATAGGTAATAGCTGTGCATTGTAAGATGGTCAGCTACATAACAGAAACATCTCCAGTGCAACACAGTCATTAGCATTCTGGGCTGCACATCTTCCCTTCACACTCTCATTTATTCTAAAGCCCCAAAATACAAAGCGGCAGCAGAAGCAGCTCTGCAAGACTGCAAGATGGCATTTACATTACAATGAACATTTTATTAGTCCTCAAAACTGCAGATAGAGGAACAGCAATTCACAAAAGACAAAATAAATATTCCTCATTGTTTAAAAAATAAGATAAAGTCATTTAGTAAATTTGTGTTTGTTTAATTTGGAGAAATATTCTGACTTCACAAAGTATCATTAGTTAAGCCTTTATTTTATATCATATCAATTCTCGTTTTGCTTTGACAATTACTTTTACTCAAAACGACTGCATTAATCCCATTTACTAGTTTGTGTTACAAAACAAAGAATAATAACAAAGGGTGAGCAGTCAATTATTTTATTATATGGTAGGAAGTGATTTATGTGTATTTCAGGTCCCAGTACCATGTAGAACTATGAAAAAGTACTTGCCCTCGTCCCAGGAATTTGAATATTTGTTACAATGAAAACCTCAATGTTAGCTAAAAATGGAATCTGAATAGTGACATGGCAGTTTTTGAATCAATACGAATTAGTGGCAATTGACACTTAGGGCTTGTTCACAAGGAGTTTTCACTCCGTGTTACAAGCGCTTTAAGGATCCGTCTTGGGGTCCGCTCTGTCGGTCCCCAAGACGGATCTAACAATTAGCAGTGAGATTATCACTGTGGTCTATGACGAACACGCAGCGGCGTTCACATGAGAGATCACCGCTGCGTGTTTCAATAGCGCAGCTCCGCTCCGTCTTGAAAAGAATTGCATGTCAATTCAGTGTATAATGCACCTGAATGTATGAAAGTGGTTTTTGAACAATTATAAATGGTGTCTAAAGTTCATCGCCCCTCGCCTGTGTGTTTGGCGCATTGCGGAACTTAGGCGCATAAGTAATGCACCAAACATGTATAAAGGCTATAGATAGACTGGAAATAAAAGAAAAGTCATTAGAATAGTATGTCAGTGAATAGAAACTATGGGACTGATCCCGCTTGAAAGACCACAGGTCCCAGCAAGACCTGTGCTGTGCTGGCTCTTGCTATATGTAGAATAAAGGTGAGAGCAGCAAAAATACATTTCAAATTTAATGTAGTAAAAATTAAAAATGTACAAATCTGAACAACAACATCAGTGGGTTATTTAATGTAAAATTTGTTTCAGATTTTATTAATCTTAAATACATTTTATAGGAGATATTTTTATATTTTTGGGATATTATATATTTTTATACGATAATTTTTTTTTATTAAATTTAAATCATTTAATTTTATATTGTTTGATAATTATAATAAACCACTTTGTATTATTGTACTAGTGTAAGTTGAGAAATATTGGACATTTTTTTGCCCTTACAGCAAATCTAGCTCCACTTCAACTCCCCAGGCTCAGGCGGACCACATTGAAATAGGTCTGCCTGTCCGAGCAGTAATGCGTCTAGTTTTGCTGAACCACATTCATATATGTGTCTAATATTACGAGTGTGGTGCAACACGCCCCCAGAACGCCCCCAAAACGACCCCTCATGTTAAGCGCATTAGAAAGATTCTTACGAACAATGCACCTAACACATACGTTAGGCGCATTAGACATCGGAGCCGACTCACTTTGGTGCATTTTATGCCAGAAAAGGGTGAAAAAGCCAATCTTACATGTTTCCCTTAGGGTGCTTTCACACAGTATGTTTTTTTGGTGCATTTTTTATGAGTTGTTTGTATGTGTTTTATGTGCAGAAAGACACGGCAATCAATGCTGTATATTTCTGCACAAAAAATGCATCTAAAAACACATAAAAAACACACCAAAAATGCATTAAAAAATGTACTTTGTGAAAGCACCCTTAAAGGAGTTGTCTCACTACAGGCTTTCAGCCTACTTCAAAAATCCTATGCTGCCAGACACACTGAATTCAGGGGCGTGCTTCTTGTCTGCCTCTTCTCCTCCCCCTTCCCCCCTCCCCTCAGCACACAGACAGCTCTCCTCCTCCAACTGCAGTAACTTCTATACAGCAGGGGGAGGGCGAGGGGGTTTGCTGCCAGGGTTAACCCTGTGTGTGCCTGCCTAGGTCTGCTGCAGGCTCTTGCTGCTCCTCTACACAGAGTCAGGAGACAGCAGGGAGAGGGCTGATCTATGAGTGTGGAGAGGTCTGTGAAGCTGTGTATGCTAATAGCAGAGCAGGGGGGATGCAAGTGTTCCTATACCCCCTGCTTAGCATACAAATCTCCACGGACATCTCAAGCAACAACAAACAAACCCTGTCAGAACAGACACAGGGCAGCTGTGAAGTGTGTTACTATAATCACTATGTGTCACTAATACAGCAGAGCAGGGAGGGATATGAACTGTTCACATGCCTCCTGATCTGTTCTATTAGTATAGTCAAAGCTCCACAGACACATCATGATTATAGTAACACACTTCACTGCTGTAACATGGTACTAACCACAGATCAGCCTCACCTCTGCTCTACTCAATCTGTGTAGAGAGCAGGAGGGAGCAGGCACACACAGGGTTAATCCACACAGACACAGAAGCCAGAGCCCTCCCCCTCCCTTCCCTACAAAAGCATACTATGTGGGAGGGGTTCTGTGCTCTGACCTGTATTGAAAAGCTGATGAGTCACCAGCACTGACAGCCAGTGAGATAAAAATCAACAGGTCGGCTGCTATAGTGATTTGAGGAGCTGATGCACTCCTACTACCAGGGATAACTCACAATCAGTAGGACATTTGTAATGAACATATATTTCAAAGCTGCTTGTTTTTTAAAGATCTTTTAATTAAAACCCTATCATTGTAGCGAGACAACCCCTTTCAGTCAAACAGATCATGACCGTTACTTCCCTCATTTGAAAGCCTTAGGGGGCAGTACTAAAAGGGTTTTAGCTTCTTGTCAAAAATTCTGGAAAAAATACCCCTATTATTTCCATTAAAGTGATTAACACCACGTTGGAAAACTAACAAAACCCAGTGTAGTCAATGGGGTGCACTAGGGACTGTTGGTATCTGTTATGTTCCATTAAGAAATACATATATTTTCAATATATTTCATTTTTCACTTTTACTTCATTTTTTCAGTTTTTCATATTTTCATACATCTCCTCCTATTAAGGTTTGCGCTAGGTAAGATATTTATAGCCTCAATAAATGGTTTAAATGGTTACAAAAATAGGTTTTTTGGATGCATAAAATGGAATTTCTTGTCCCAAGGGGTCTCAATGAGGAATGTAGCTGGCAAGCATACCTATAAATGTTGTTTCTGACACATACTACTGGGCTACCTAAGTGATAGGTGTCAAAAAATGTAAGAAAATAATAGCTGAGGAGATTAGTATACAAGGGGTTAAAAGACTATGTAGTTCGGTCTATGCTAGTGTTACAGGGTTTAGTACTAACGGAGATGTCTATACCACTAAGGGGTTGATGAAGGTTAGTGCTAGGTAAGATATGTTGATGATAGTATATGCATATACAAGCAGTTAGAAGAAAGGGTATATATAGGATAGGAAACAGGATTGCTACCAGAGCGGTCTCAGCTTGTCTAATGGTGATGTATACCACAATCTAATGATGCATAAGTCAAAGCCTATATATGATATATGGCCTGAACAGGTTGATTGTTGTTTGTTCTGTTGATGAACATATTAAAAGATGTGGTAAGAAAATAGGATAAACTGAAAAAAATGAAGTAAAAGTGAAAAATTACATCTATTGAAAATATATGTATTTCTTAATGGAGCAGCACATGTGGTTATGAAGTTTTTGAAAATGGGGAGCAGGTCCTCAAAGTGTCTGATTAAATGACAACATTCTTTTATGATTAGGTATCTGTTATGTAACAGATCAGGGACCACCTCTGCAATGGAGGTTAGAGCAGAATCTTCAACACAACTGTGAACCTGGCATAAGACAGCATTAATAAATATGCTCCACTGTACATGTAGAAAGGAAATGCAATTTATTAAAGGGGCTGTCTCACTACATTGATTCATCTTACCTCAGTTCTGATTTCTTGGTTTCATTTCGAATTCAGGGACGTGTTTACTGGCTTCTAATTGGCTGCAGTAGAAGCCAGTTCTGTAGCTATAGCAACCATTGCTGGCAGTCTATCATGAGATCAAACAGGTCTGTAGCTATAGCAACCATTGCTGGCAGCCTATCAGGAGAGATCAAACAGGTCTGTAGCTATAGCAACCATTGCTGGCAGTCTATCATAAGAGATTGAATAGGTCTGTAGCTATAGCAACCTGAAGAGCTGATACAGCCCATACAAGACGAGATAGCTCAGAATAGGTAGGATACTGTTAATGGATATATATTCCAAAGTGACTTGTTTTTGCAAGATCTTTAACATAAAAAGCAATCCTTATAGTCAGACAACCCTTTTAAGCAAGGAAGGAAAAATGTGGATCAACTGTTCAGCAACCAATCCAATTCCAGCTCTTAGCGTGACATTTTTTTTCGTGCATTAGTAGTGTAGAATGCACCTGAATCTATGAACCTGTTCTACTGCGGGTCATAGATTTAGCACTTCCCAGCTACAAAGCGACACTTCTGGCTCAGGTAAACCACTTTAAAAGTGGTTTACCTGTTCCAGCAGTAACGTGCCGTACAAAAGATATAAATGTTTAGTATCGTACGGTTGTAGAGTGACACGCCTCCAGCACGCCCCCTGATCTCAGGCGCATTACAAAGTGCCGCGGGTGCTTTATAATACGCTTAATTATGAAGTGCTCCTGGTTAAAAATCTAGCAAACAGGGCTGCGCCAGTTTTCGGGCCTAAAAGATGCCAGACTTCTGGCGCAGCCCCATACATACATGTAGCCCTTAATTTTTAAGGGCTATTTTGGAATGAAGTGAAGCAATAACCTAATTTCCTTGTACTATTTTGGATACGTGTTCCCCATTTATATCTTAGTGGCACACAGTACTTGATTCAGAGGCTAATATGTCACATGGTCAAACTGGCATTGGACCCTAAGGTAAACGTATCCGGTGCTACTGGACAAAACATAATATTGTTTCATGCTATTATATTACCTGTAAATGACATAATGAAAACAAGGGGTTCATGCACAGGTGTTTTCTGCTATAGGTGTTCACCCCCGTATATTTTAAATCTGCATCAAAGGGTCATTCAACAGGGAGTTTAAGACCTACAAGGACATATAAAATATGTCATGTTGTTTGTATTAACTTTACACTTTCACAAAGAGAACCATGCACTTTGGTAAGTGGGACAGATATTTGCTCCACAGTCTCATGAGTAAGACTTCAGATTTTCATCATTCAGAATCATTTATTTTTCAGTGGAGATGGAATCGCATGTGCTGTATGACAGTTTAACTGTGCTAAAGACATATTCTACCCTGGGGGGCTGAATCGCTTTAAATCCCAATGGTTTGAACTAATATTATTATAGAAACCCCCTCCTCTTTTCCAAAGCCACAGGATTGTCTGTAGGGAGATATTATGTTTGACGTGGTTAAATACACCCTCTGTCTAGATTAGTGTTGCCAGCAAATGTGAAAGAACTGCATAAGTCTGAGAACTGGAATTTAATTTCATGTCTGACTGCCACATTATAATTTACTGCTAAACACTAAATTGTTTAAAATATATTAATACTGTGCAACTGAAAAAAGCTCCCGGGAACAATGTAAAATCTGAATCAGACTCAACTGTGGGCAAAGGCGGTAAGACTTGCTTCAAATGAGGATCCACGACGTAGTTCACACCACGGCACAGATTTAATCTGACGCAGATATAAAATGTGTTGTAGAAATAGAAGAAGTGACGTATTTGTTTTTTTATGTGGAATCTGAGCAGATCCATGTTAGTCACACCTTGTTTTTCTGTTGTGGAAGACCTTAGGCCACATGTATGAAATACAAATACACATGTTTGAAATACAAGAGGGGATATCTAGGGACAGGTAGGATACTGGTAATGGACATAAATTGCAAAGTGACTTGTTTTTGCAAGATTTTTAATATAAAAAGCAATCCTTGTAGTGAGACAACCCCTTTAAATACATCACATGTTGGGAATGGGTTAAATACAGTAATAACGCTCTAAAATATTTTGATAACGCAGAGAAGCTATTCCATAAAGCATCTATAGTATACCCTGTCGTATCCTCTCCCAAAGCAGTTCGATACCCATAGAACACGTGTCAAACTCCAGACCCCTGGGCGGAATCTTGCCCGCTATGTCATTTTAGATGAAGTCAGCAGGAATGGACAAGGTCCAGACGCAGAAGGGCCAGCTCTTCCCTTTCCCAGAGGATGTAGCCAGAGCTTGGCAGAGGCAAGTGCTTGGAGCAAGCATCATCTTGGATTCGGAGCTCAGGTTTACACCTCCACACTGCACTGCTCAGCATCTCACAGGTGGCGGAACACCTCTACTCAGGCAACCCAGCCACCCTCTAATACCCTCCAATGGCCTTTGAGGGGAACCATAATGCTGATGTGGCCCTTGGTAAAAAATAAGTTAGGAGCAACTTTCTCAACTGAACACACAAAAAAGTAGCAATTGTTTTCAACTCATTTATGTTTTAGGGACATTGACTATAAATTGCAAATATGCTTCCTATAAAAGCATTAAAATGGTTCATTGTAGTGATTTCTACAATTTAAACAATGACAGATTATCACAGAATTCTGATCCAGCCTTTCCTTTAGTAATTCAGCAACTCTAGACTATTACCCATTTATGAGGTTAGCTCCATCAAATGCAAAACCTAAAAGTTTTTTCCCCCCAAATATTCTTTAAAAGATCTTGGGAACTTAAAAGGGAACTTAAAGGAATTGTCCAGTATTAAAAACTATGTTCTAAACACTATCTCTTCCAGAGCACTTTTATAATCCTATTACATTTTCTGTGGACTTCATTCAGTTCTACAGTACATATGCTGTTTGATGACAGGAACTTCAGTAGTTCTGTGTGTCTAAACATGCAGGAAATACAGTATCTAACAAAAGTGAGTACACCCCTCACATTTATGTTAATATTTTATTATATCTTTTCACGGGATAATACTCAAGATATGACACTTTGACATATTGTAAAGCAGTCAGTGTACAGCTTGTATAACAGGGTAAATTTGGTGTGCCCTCAAAATATCTCTCAATAAACTTATTGCAGCAATAATAAGATATACAATGATATTCAGCAAATGGCAGCAAAGTCTGTTAACAGAGCTTCCTCAAACTCTCCCAAACAATCCATGTAACAGACTTAGTGCAGCTTCCAAACTTCAAATATTTATTAAATGATCCACATATTGGGTGCAAAATATAAAAGATACTTGCTCAACTTCTGGTTGGACTCTATCTCCTAATACTGCACATGGAAACTTTGGATATTGTTTACTGCTACCTAATAGCAATTGCCAGATCTACTTCTACTAACAGCAAGTATCTTTTATATTTTGCACCCTCAAAATAACTCAACACACAGCCACCAATTTCAAAGGCAAAATAGTCTGTACCAAGTTCCTTGTAAGGAACTTACAAGGAACTTGGTGTGGACTATTTTGCCTTTGAAATTGCTACAGCTGTCCGATCCTGCACGAGAGCGGTGAGCTGTTTCATTCCTTTTTTACACAGCCACAAATATCTAAACCACTGGCTGAGTACGCCCCTAAGTGAAAATGGATAAATTGTGCCCAAAGTGTAAATATTGTGTGTGGCCACCATTACTTTCCAGCACTGCCTTAACTCTCTTGGGCATGGAGGTCACTTGAGCTTCATATGTTTCAACCACTGGAATCATCTTCCCCTCCACCATGATGACACCACAGAGCTGATGAATGTCAGAGACCTTGTGCTCCTCCACCTTCTATTTGAGGATGCCCCACAGATGCTCAATAGGTTTAGGTCTGGAGACATGCTTGGTCAGTCCAGCTCTTGTAACCTCATTTTCTTTCGCAAGGCAGTGGTTGTCTTGGAGGTGTGTTTAAGGTTGTTATCATGTTAGAATACTGCCCTGTAGTCCAGTTTCCTAAGGGAAGGGTTTATGCTCTGCTTCCGTATGTCACAATACATATTGGCATTCATGGTTCCCTTAATGAACTGTAGCTTCCCACAGCTGTCAGAACTCATGCAGCCCCTACACGTGATACTCCCTCCACCATGCTTGGCTGTGGGCAAACCCCAATTTGTACTCCTCACCTGGTTGCCGCCAGACACACTTGAAACCATCTGAACCGAATAAGTATATCTTGGTCTCAGGACATGGTTCCAGTAATCTATTTCCTTAGTCTGCTTGTCTTTAGAAAAATTTGTGGGCTTTCTTGTGCATTATCTTTAGAAGAGGCTTCCTTCTGGAATGACAGCCATGCAGACCAATTTGATGCAGTGTGCAGCGTATGCAGGCCCGCCATACAGGGGGTACATGGGGTACTCCCGTATGGGGCGCAGGACGAGATAAGGGGGCCCGGTTCAGCAGCCCCTTATTTCACATAGAAAGTAGAGCGCGGCGCAGCCGAGCGCCGCGCTCTACACAGGGCCCGTTGGTGGTTGCATGAGGTCGCGTCCGGCGCTAGCGCTGGGGAAAAGCGGGCCCCTGGAAAAATTAGGGGGGGCCTGTGCTACCTCCAGGGCCCGCCTCCGCCTTGTTACGGCGCCTTTCAAATAAAATATACTGCCGGGCGGGGCGGAGCGGTGCTGGGAGGGAGTGGGCCGCGCTCCCGAGTCCCGGCACACTGCGCCCAGGAGTCTTTATTACATGCCTGTGCGCGCTTGTAGCGGAGCCGGGCCCTCTCTTGTGGGCGGGATGCGGAATAATTGGATTCAGTGGATTCAAATTGTTCCGCATCCCGCCGCTGGGCCACACTACACAGAGACAGAGGAGGAGGGCCCGGCTCCGGCTACAGGCTGAGTGCACGCATGTAAGTAGAAGATTTCTGCAGTGTAGCTGTGTCGGGAGCCGGGACCTCCTTGCTCCGAGTTACGGCACCATATTATACCACGATTGTGGAGAGGGCCCCCCTTCACCCACAGGGGCCCCCCTTTCCGAACCTGCCCCTCTGGAATGCATTTTCTCCGGTGGGGGGCCCCTCTATCCACCCCACCCTCCCCTGGGCTTCATTTGTGGTGGGGGGCCCTCTACCCTCCCCCCTTCCTGGGGTGCATTTGTGGTGGGGAGGCCTTATACCCCCCTCCCATGGGCTGCATTTGTGGTGGGAGGCCCTCTAACCATCCCCTTTCCTGCGGCTGATTTTGGGTGGGGGGGCCTCTTACACCCCCTCCCCTTGGCTGAATTTGTGGTGGGGGGGGACCCTCAATGCCCCTGGGTGCTATTGTGACGCGGTGGGGGGGGTGGTCGGTTGAGGGCCACCCACACAAGATGCAGACAGGGAAGGGGGGGGGTAGAGGGACCCCACCACAAATTGGGGTCGTGATGAGGGTGGGCCTCCTCCCTGTTTGTGTGGGGGAGGAGAGGTCCTTCTACATAGCCACATGTCCCAGGGGGAGGAGGGGGCACCTCTCAAGCCCCCACCACGGCTCCGGGGGTGGAGGGGGGGACCTCTCAAGCCCCCACACGGCCCTGGGGTGGTGGGGGGACCTATCAAAGCCCCCAAACGGCCCGGAGGTGGAGGAGGGGACCCTCTCAAGCCCCCACACGGCCCGGGGGTGGAGGGGGGACCCTCTCAAGCCCCCACACGGCCCGGGACAGGAGGGGGCACCTGGCTTATCACTAAAGGGGGCCCTGGCTACCTGGCTATCACTAAAGGGGACCCTGGCTAATCACTAATGGTGGGTCCTGGCTACATGGTATCACTAAGGGGACCCTGGCTATCACTCTAAAGGGGGTCCTGGCTTCCTGGACTATCACTAAAAGGGGGGCCCTGGTATCACTAAAGGGCAGGTACCTGACTACCAGGCTATCACTAAGGGGGCACCTGTCTACCTGGCTATCACTAAAGGGGGCCCTGGCTATCACTAAAGGGGACCCTGACTGCCTGGCTATCACTAAAGGTGGCCCTGAACCTGGCTATCACTAAAGGGGGCCCTGGCTATCACTAAAGGGGGCACTGGCTACTTGCTTATCACTAAAGGGGGCCCTGGCTACTTGCCTATCACTAAAAGGGGCTCTGGTTATCACTAAAGGGGCCCTCCCTCCTGGCTATCAATAAAGGGTGGCCCTGGCTACACTGGTTATCTACTAAAGGGGAGTGCCCCTTGCTACCTGGCTATCACAAAAAGGGGGCCTGGCTACTGGCTATCACTAAAGGGGGCCCTGACTACCTGGCTTTGTCTAAAGGGGGGCCTGACTACCTGGCTATGGTCTAAAGGGAGGCCCTGACTACCTGGCTATCTCTAAAGGGGGGCCCTGGCTACTAGCTAAACCTAAAAAGGGGCCTGACTCTACCTAACGCTAAAGGGAGCCCTGACTCTGACCTAACGATAAAGGGCGGCCCTGACTCTACCTAACGCCTAAAGGGGGCCCCTGCACTTACTAAAGTCCAAAGGGGGGGCCTCCTGACTCATACCAACGCTTTTAAAGGGGGACCTGGCCGCCCTACAACACTAATAGGGGACTTGTGGGCTAGGCACCCTACCTGTGGCCGGCCGATCCTAGGGCCTGTCTAAATTACATGGGGCCCTGCCATTTGCCTACCTAACTACGATTCTTGACATTAAAATGATATAACTCCAGCTTGCGTAGGATAGTAGCATTTAAGCTAGATGATTCCGCAGCTTTTTTTACTTTTAAACTAACAAAAATTATTACAATTCCATTAAAAATGTGAAAATACAGGGTTGGAGAGTTGTAATACAGCACCAAGTGCTCAGATTGCACGACGCGTTATCGACTAATACATAGTACTTAATAATTGGCCCATGGTTCACTGCAACAAAGACCCACCCCTTATCAAAGGCGTAGTCCCGCAGGAGATTAAACCATTGGATTACCAGTACGTATCAATATGTTTTTTACAATATATGCATTCAGATATGATTTAAAAACAAAGAAAGATAAAAAGAGAAGAAGCCACTTAGTATTGATATAGCAGATACATGACTGTACATTTAGGCCCACTGGTTGTCGAGTACATAATACAAAATATCCATTTTGCCTCTCTGGCTAATAAATTATATTTTAATTTTTGCCACCTCTAATGGATTGTGTTACTTTTTCAATACCTATCACTTTCATGAGGGGTAGTGTTCGTCTTGCAATGTTTTTCTATAAAATGTTTAGCCTACAGATGACTTCTACCAGACATTTACTCTCATGCTTATGGGATTCAGAAATATGTTCGTTGATGCGGATTTTTAAATGAGGAACTTGTACAGCCAATGTATTGGTATGTTGATTTCTATGCAAGTAATTTGATATACACACATATTTTGTGTTGCAATTGTTATAGTACGAAATTTGATAGTGTTGCTTTGTACAGAAGATACAAAAGGTATCAGTAGAGTTTGCATATATTGAAATATACATATGTTGTGACCACACCTATGAGTCTAACCTGGGGACAAGAAAGCCAATTTTTTTCTTTTTTGTTTGGGAGATAAAGATGGATCCCCAATAGTGGACCTCGTTTGGATACATAAATTTATACCATTCTGAGTATAGTAGACAAAAATTTTGATGCCTATGGAGAATGGGTAAGTGTTTTTTAATGAATATCAACGATTTTATTATATTGCGGTGAATACTTCGGTTAGTGAAGTTAGTTTTACACATTTTGTTTTGTGTTATAGTTTTTTTTGTTTTTCTCTGAATTCAATAATTGCTAACGTGATATTTTTTCTACTTTATTTTTTGCTATGTCGAGTATCTCAGTGCTATCTCCTCGTTCTTTCAATCGGTAACATCGACTTGTTTTCTTGATTTTTAAAATTTGCTGCAGTAGTTGTATTTATTTTAGTTATAATTGTATTCCACTTATGGTATGTTATTATTGAATTGTGGTGTGGATGACATGGAGAGGTAGCCACAGCATAGAATTCAATGTGTAGGTTTACGATAGGGTACTACTGTAACAGTTTGATGAGTAGAAATTGTGAGAGCGTTATATCTAAGAAGTTCAAATACTTGCGAAATTGAATTTATGTTGAAAAATGCAAAGTTCATAGCATATCTTGTTTAATATAGTAACAAAAATATTGATTATCTTTGTGGACGGACCTTTCCATATCAGGAGGAGGTCATCAAGAAAACGCCCATATACCTGATATGGGAAAGAAAAAGGATTATCATCGGTGAATTAGTATTGGCTTTCCCAGATGCACTTATAGATATTAGCTGAGTGGGCGAAAATTTCGCCCCATAGAGGACTGTTGTCTGTAATTAAAAAATATTATCAAACATGAATAATTGTGCTGCTGTAAAAGGAATTGTTGTGGCAATAATCAAAAATTCTTTTACTGGGTCGGTATAATGACTATAGCGATCAGAACAAAAATTTTGAGGGCTTGTAGAGAAGTGTCATGATCATAAGAAGGATAAAAACTATTCAACGTCACAAGATAAACCATACAGAGCCAAGGATTCCAGATTTGATTTTCTAGGATACTGATGGTAGTGGGCGTATCTTTTAAATAGCGGGTATAATGGGACAAGTGCGTTTGGAGATACGAGTCCACCCAAGCGCCTAATTGTTCAGTTAAAGACCCTATTCTGCTACAATAGGTCGCAGGGGAGGTGGAAAACATATTTTTATGTATTTTTGGTACAGTATACACAATGGGTTATGTGGGGAAAATCAACATAGAGACTCTCAGCCAATTTAGCTGTGTAGCTCCCAGTTGATCACAGGCAATACTTTTTTAATGGCTATTTGTGAAAATCCGATATGGGGTCCCTTATTCAAGGACACGATTGGTGGTTTGTTCATTAGCATTTTAGAGTTAATTTTTTATTTCTAATACCAGAGTCCTGTATAGTGATGGCCCCACCCTTATCAGCTTTCTTATTAGTAATTTGTTTTTTATTTTGTAACAAATGTAGAGCTTTACTTTCTTGTATGTAAGGTTATAATGCAAATATTTACTTTTTGGGACTTCCGGGGTTCGGGCGATGGGGTGCGGCTCCGTGAGCGGTTATAAAGAGTCCCTGCCACCCGCACCTAATCCCGGCAATTAGCGCCTTTACCGGGCCGAACGCTCCCGAACCGAGAGGAGGAGCAGCTACCGAGTGACGGCCGATACCTGCATGGGAGATATCTTTTCCGTAGCGGCCCAGCGACCCGTCCTCTCAGCACCCCGCGCATCACGAGGGAACTTATGATGGCGTCACGTCGCACTCCGAATCGGAAGAGGGTGAGCTCCTCCCGATTCCTGGGACTTTAACCCGACACCTGTGGCATGATAACAACAGGTCCCCTGTATAGATTATGAAAGCCTGGTCGCTGGAGGGGTGGCTAGCACATTAGCCCCTGCCTGATCTCCGTGACACGCTGGAGTCCACGCTGCAAAGCGTCCCTCATAAAAATACAGCAGGACATTCAAAGCTCAATGGGCAGCATTGAAAGAGTCTGGAACAGCGGGTTCAGCAGCTGGAATCAGGAGAACTGACTCTCATACAGAACAAGCTCTCATTTACCACCAGATACCAGTCGATTTATATGAGAGATTAGGAAGACTTGTTGTGATTCGCTCAGGAGGAGGCAACTTAAGCTTGGGGGCTCCCAGATCTGATAAACAGCCAGAACTCCAAACTCTCTTCCAAACTGAGCTTCCACAAGCCCTGGGCAGAGAGAAGAGCTGCAGGAGTGGAGAGAGCACCAATGCATGGCCCAGACATTGTGGGAGCAGAAAGTCGCCAAATAATCGTAAGAAGGGCGGCCCGCACTTCTATAGCGAAATATTTGGATTATAATGGAAATGCAGGACATCTAGAGTGCTTTACAGGAGGTCTTAGATCCCCGCTTGGGCTCCTCAGAGGACCACAGAATTTTTCTTTTTTAGACTTTTACCACTGAAAGTTCTAAACAACGTCGGGCCTTTAGCAGACTCCTGCACTTGCTTGTTAGTGGGGGGATCCGCTTCCAATCTGCATATACCCGGCCAACTCTGAGAATTCCCTTCCCAACAGAAGCCCGTTAATCTACACCTCTCCGGAAGAAGCAGAACGCGACCTCAAGACATCTGGGTATGAGACCATCTGCTGCGGGCCTTCTACATGCAAGGAAACGTCGGACGCGACTCTTCGAGCAGCCCGCCATTTCTCAGAGGACCTCTACTACCGCCAAAGAAAGGCAATCTCCGGGTCGCCGTATGTCACCTGACTCTCGAGAACAAACCTCACCTGACTGCTTATCCAGGAACTGCTTCCTCACTACTATATCTTGATGAGGGCGGACGTGAGTAACCCACATAATGTGGCATAGCTGTCTCTTTAGACACTCACTGGACCCACTTCTTCTCTTAGCATGGCAGGGAGAACTACTGTTTTAAATTGCTTTGAAAAAAGTTTTAATTGAGTAAATGGCTATATGTTAGAAATTTGATCTTGCTAGCATCAGAGCGGCCCTAGCTAGATTAAGCCTTCATCATAATCGAGATAGCGGTGCTTTATTTGTTACTGCCTAGAAAGTTTCCTATTCTTAAAATTGTCTTATATCACTACTTTTCTCACCTTTACAGTGTGTAAATTTGGGAGCTGTTGACATGACTTCCCTTTTCTCATGGTGCGGGGGGTCAGAAATGAGGGAAATGACTAGATCTCTTGACTCCTTGGTCGGGACGCGGCGAACCCGCTGCGCCAGAAAAAAGGTGAAGTCCTCACAGGCAATAGGAGAGAGATTGAGTGGAGAATCCTCTTTGCGTGTTTTTTCTATTCATGTCTTTGATGTTGTTGTATGTTGAATTGTTTATTTCCTTCTTGTATATTCTTTTGTTCACTGGAGTCCTGTCTGCCCACCGGGAAAAGCCCCTTTACTCTCAAGTCCTTTCTACGGGATCCCTGATCTAGAAGGCATATCCCGCACAAAATTCTTTATCCTACCATACCCCCATGAGGAGTGATCTCGTGGAATGCGAAAGGGCTTCGCTCTCCCAACAAGCGAGTTTTAGACTCATTCGCCACTCAGGAAGCTTGAGAACGCCCGACGTAGTTCTCCTTCAGGAGACACATTTAAAAGTGATGATTTTGTCCGGAATGGAGGAAGTTTGGGGGTTGGGTCATGTCGTTTGGCTCCCCGCTGTCGGAAGGTAAAGCCGGCAGTGTTGACATAATCCATAAAAAATTTCCTTTCTCAATAATCTCTCATGAGGCTGATGAGGAGGGGAGAACTATCCCATTTGCATTATAGACTCGCAATGGCACACGCGCTCAGTCTGTACAAATGTGTATGGACCGAATGCCCAGAGCACCCCTTTTTTCACTGATCTGACCAGACGACTTCAGGGGCTGAAGCCTTATACCGCACCAAACTGATGGGATATGGTTGACATGAATCTAGTTTTAGATGAGACTCTATAGAGAGGAAAAAAAGTCCCCATGCTCTCTCCAGAATTCCCAGGACACCTCTAGATCAGGGGACAGACCCTTAAGACCTTTCCTGGACACATCACGGATGGTGGATGGATGGAGTGAACTCAATCCTGATGGGCAGGGAGTACTCTTTCTTTTCTCCCCCACCAATCGTGGTCCAGGCTGGGTGGATTACATATTTGTCTCCCAATCCTTATGCAGAAGGGTCATACTAGCAGAAAATTTTAGACATGGTGATCACTTGTACCACTCACCGGTCTTATTAGAGATGGCAGACCTACCTATCCCAAAGGGATCAGATTTCATCTGGCGTTTACCCGTCCTACTAGCGAAAACAGAGGCCTTTGCTGATCTTGATCCGGGGGCTGGTGGCTAGATTTTGCGGGCTACCATGCGGAGCATTCCACGAAACGCTCTTTTGTTTTGGGCAACCCGCTAAATCTGTTCTCCGGGGGCAGATTATAGCTATTACGTCATCGTACAGACGCAAGCTGACAGAGAATATTACAGCGGAGGAATCTGAGAGGAGTGAAAATAGCCTACCGCTTCCTTTATCCAGAGAGCAATCAAGGCCAGGAGGGTTGGAGGGAGTAGGGGAGTGGGAATCAACTAGGAGAGACTTTGACATATGGCTCGGGAAAGAAGGGAAGAAGTCAGCGCTCCTATCTCCAGTCTTCCCTGATCAGATATGGGAAACAAGGCAGGATGGGTGGTATTGGTAGGCTCCTTAAAGGTTCTTACCAACCCTTCTCACATTATGTCCCTTAAGACCCCTATTGGGGCAACGGGCAACTTCTGATTCTTCTCCAGTAAATGACATACTTAAAACCTTTTATGAACAACTTTACTCCTCGGGACTCTAACCCTGAAGTAGAGGAGGAAGGTAGGCGTTTCCTGGATTCCTTGTCCCTATTCCCTTGCCTGACAATGATCAGTAGCGATCTTGAATGCTGAGATTTTGGAGAAGAAATCCAGACAGCCATAAGAAGGCTATCATAAATAAGCCCCGGGGACGGATGGACTCACTGGGAATTTTTCAAATTGATCCTGGAGGCCCCCTCACTCCAGTCTTCAAGCTCACTTTATGACATCTTATGTAACGGCTGGGTCAGAACGGAATCCAGGAACGCGTTCATCAAAAGTAATTCCAAAAAAGGGAAAGGACCCTCTCCTCCCGGCCTCATTCAGGGACCGATCTCATTGGATGATGTTAGATCAAAAAATACTCTCCAAAATCATGGACGACAGGACAGAATAGCTATTTCCTGCCCTCCTTATTGGCCCATCCCAAAAAGGGGGGGGACAAATTTATCAAGGGACGTGCTTCAGTTGGAAACCTGAGAAAGGTGTTAGCGGTGCTGGAGGGCAGCTCAGGGATGCGCCATCCCCCACGGACAATCTGTTCATAGTTGCAGTATAGATGCTGAAAAAAAGCATTTGACAATGTCACGGGTGGGGCGGTGCTCTGATGGTTTATTGACAGATGGGATTTAGGGGTGTCTTGTGTTTAGAACTTTTTCTCTCTCGCAATTTACTCAACAACCCAAGCCAAGTATACCCACCCGGGCTTTTGTCTCGTCCCTTCACTTTTTAGCAAAAGGCACCCGCCAGGGACCCCCCCTCTTTTCCTCTTCTTTTTGATTTTGCATTGGAACCTTGGCGGGGGTTCTTAGGGGGATCTGACCTTTTAGGGGGATCAGGGTTGGAAAGACCTCAGTAAAGCCCACCCCTTTTTGCTTTTTGACCTACCCCTGTTCCTCTCGAAACCCTTTTGGGACACATTTCCGGGGGAAATTTTTTTCCCTTCCTAGAGAAATAGGGAAAAATTTTTCGGGTTTTACAAAGTTAACCCCTCAAAAAACCCCGAGGTACTGGAGCTTGATCCCCTTTTCCCTGGAGGGGTTGGGGAAATGTGGGACTTAATCGGGACCCCCGAAAGCAAATTTATCACCTCCCTTGGGGATAAAAAATTGGGAGGGACCGGGGACCATTTACACTTTAAAACTCCCCTTTCCCTTTGATAAAACAAATCAGGGAAACAATTGAACAGAGGGCATGGGTTTGCCTTTGTCTCTCTCGGGCGGGGTGTCATGAATAAAAAAGGTGCCTTTCCCAAAAATGCTCTATCCCCTCCAAACACCCCCCTTTGCTTTTTAAAACACCGGGAAAGTTAAAAAGATGTACGCGTCCTTTCCCCCGGGATTTTTTTGGGGCGGGTAGGAGACCGCGTATATCGTTTCAGAAATTTGATGTCCCAGTGGAAAAGGGGGAAATTTAAACCTCCCTAATATCCCTTTTATTAAAACCTGGACCCCTTGCCCGTCTTTGTCGGATGGAGGGGAAATGGGACCATTTCGCTACTCCAATTTAAAACGGGAAGCAGGTTTATTTACGCCCCCTGGACCCTTACTCCCTTTACATGCACGGATTTCTTTCCTTCCCCCCGTCCCTTTAAAATTTCATCACCCTTTCCCTGGGGACACGCGGCGGCAGGGAAAGCAGCCCCGCAAAATGATGGGGGGCCTTTCCTTCATGATGCCCAAAGGGACAAACCCCTTTTGGGATCACCCGAATTCCCCCCAAGGTCAAGAAAACCCCCATGTCGGGGACTGTGGAAAAAGTAGAGAGATATGTCGCGCCGGGGCAACTGTTTGCACCTCCAGGAGAAAAAGTTGGCTTTCCCCCACGGAGATACGAGAGGCTTTCTCCCTCCCCCCCTATACATGTTATACCCCGGGGCCCCAAAGAGATTCCCATCATTTTGCGATTAAGCTTCGCAACACACAGAAGGGAATTTTTCCCCCCAAAAAGAAATTTTATTCCCTGGTGCATTGCTATAAAAATCCCCCTTCTCCCTCTCAGCCATTTCCGGGGCCCCCCTCAGAAGCTGGGATTTTTTATCGGGAAAAGGTAAAACCTTTAGGAAGGGGTGGGAGATAAGACTGGGGGGGGACCCCGGGGTTGTCTGAAAAAAAATTTTCAAAGGGGTTTTAAGGATTACGTAAGGCCCTTTAATTTTTGAGAAAAGGAGGGAATCCCCCAAATTTAAAAATTTTTCACAAAAGCCTTTTATGGGTTCAATCCCCCCCCTTTTCAAAAAGGTCCCAGATAAGCTCCAGGCTTGCCCCCAAAGGGGAGACCCCCCCTACCCGATATGTGGGTTGGGGGATGGGGAAAGCCCTAAAGTGCAGGAATTCTGGGGGTTATTTTCTGGCCTATGTGTGGGGGGCCCAAAGGCGGTTAGGTGCGTAAAAAACCCTGAAAATATTAAAATTATTACACTAGACCCCCGAGGTTGGGAAAACCCTCGTGACCCCTCACCCCCCCCCCGAGGGGGGGGGTGGGAAAAGCACTATAAATATTGCGATTTTTGTAGCCCCAAAAAATGCCCCCTTTATATTGGCTGAAGCCCCCCAAAACCCCCCCCTGTCATTAATAATTTAAAACAAAGAAAAATTTTTTTAAAAAAAGGGAAAAAGGATAGAAAAATGAGAGAAACAAAAATAGACAAAAATGGGAAATTTTTCAGGGAAAAAGGGAAAAACCTTTATTATTTCACACTAAAACACGTCCTGAATCGGGCCAATTTAAAGGAACATTTTTGATTTTAAAGGGTTGGCATCTAGAGAAGCCTAGCGGGCAAATGGGGAAATCTGGAAATCCCGCGGGGGCCAGCGGGCGAAAGTAGTGGACAACATAGACCCAGACATTTTTTAGGGTCCCCCACCCACCGATTCCGCTCCTCTTTTCATAGGTGGTTCCTATATCTCGCAGCCTATACTGAGGCTGCCTGAACCAAATCTCACAGGTGACGAGCCTCACTCGTTCATTATAATCGCTTGTTGGGTCAGGAGTTTTTCTCCGTGGGTCAGATTTCCTGACTCTGATGGGGAGCTGGCAGGCAGAGGACTCCCTCTCTTGTGATCAGTGTTCTAGATCCACCGCTTTTAGGCGAAAAACCAGTTTCATCCGATACAAAACCAAGCTTTAGCTATTTGTTTTTTGTTAATGAAAAGTTTCTATGTCCTGTCTGAATGAAACTTATTTGTGAATACACTTATTCATATGCCCTCTCCGGCCCGAGATATGGAAGATATGCACAAGACTTTCATGTCTAAAAGGCCGTCCGGGGGTGATGACCTTAAATTAATCTGAATGTTTGTACAAATGATCCTGTAATTCTAATGCTGTCATGATATTCTCTGGAAAATTTAATAAAATATGTTTTAAAAAAAAAAAAAAAAAAAATTTTTTACTTTTCTTGTTGTTTTTTGTTGTCGAGTAGGGTGAGGTCATGTTCTATCGATTCCTGAAAGATATCACAAACCATTGGTCTTGACAGAGGGGGGTTTAAAAAGAGGGATTAGGAACATAAAATGCTTTGTCTTGTATGCCCACAATGTCCAATCCTGATTCAGAGTGTAAAGCCCTGTAGTGTAGTAATGGCTTGCATTTTCTTCAAAGTTAGGGTACGTAGTGTCCATAGTAGTTTGCAGATTCTCTGGCTGTTTTTTCATTTTTTTCTCCTTTTTTGGGGCAGAAAGTGTTTTTTAACAGTGAGATTTCTTACGAACTTATTTAAATCAAGGAGAGTTTTGTAAATATCAAATTATTCGAAGGAACGAAGCCTAGGCGTTTTGCTAGGATTTAGATTTCTGCTTCAGATAGAATGGTTGCTGAGAGATTCAAAACCGGGACCTCTTTGTTCGATGTGGGCGCAATCTCCGAATGTATTGTAGATCTTCTATGTCAGTGAGCTGACAAGTGACTGTTTTCACATGCGCATTAACTAGATTCTTGACTACCAACCTGGTAAATAATTGAGAGGGCAGCAGTCCATAGTTGTAGCATTATCTCCAGGGGGTTAGTCCTCTCCCCACCCTCCAACCCCTTGGGCAGTTTGTACAGAGGTGGGAATAGGTAAAGAAATGCTTGAAAACTGAGGATTCTAAGATATTTGTGTGTAATTTCTGCAGGGATGAGTTGTGGCCGGGACAAGTCCTCATGGCGGTGTGGAACGGATGCAGAAGAGAAGGGAATAAGAACGACACAAGAGAAGAGAACGACTCCTCAGATAGGACGTCTCCGGTGAGTCCCTGACATCAAGGGTTATTTTACTACTTTACTGGATCAGTGCTGTATTCACTGTAATGTGGAGTGACCCGAACTGGTGTCAGATCACTATGTGGTCTCCATATGGTGGTGTTATATCGTCGTTAGTATAGTGGCAGCGTACATGTGTTCCTGATTGTAAAAGAAGGAACACCTGACCCTGAGATAGGAGTTACACTTGTACTTTCTTGCTGGTGATTTTAGAAGGTGGTGAGGTGCGTGACCAAGGGAAACCTGGAGGGGGATATTGTATGATGGGGGTGGGGGATATTGTATGTGGGTGGGGGGGGATATTGTATGTGGGTGAGGGGGATATTGTATTGGATGGGGGGGATATGGATGGAGCTACTTACCCTGTGTCTATGATTATGTGAGCAGACAGATGTGTGAGACAGACAGACAGATATGTTACTCACTTGATATTGTACTACACCATACAATTCTTTTTTGCACTCTGTATTATGTGGTAAAAATGGGAGCATTTATGTCCTAGGGGGCCGTTTTTGGTTTTTTTTTTGCTGGGGGGGGGGGAACGATCGGGTTGCGGGGGCGGCGTTTAACGCGGGGGGGGGGGGGGAGGTGCTTCGAGCTGTATGGGGCCCTGAAATTTCTGTTGGCGGCCCTGAGCGTATGGTCTAAGCACTGACAGGCTGATCCCCCTTCAACCTTTGCAGAAATGCTGGCATCACTCATACATCTATTTTGAAAAGACAATCTTTGGATATGACCCTGAGCATGTGCACTCAACTTCTTTGGTCGACATGGTGAGGCCTGTTCTGAGTAGAATTTGTGTTGTTAAACCGCTCTGTGATCTTGGCCACTGTGCTGCACCACGCTGATATAGATGGCTAGGAATGGCTTCTCACCTCCCTTAAATGTGCTTGGAGTTGTGCGGCATTCATTACACTTTTCCACAGGGCATTATTTATAATGAAGCGGTCATCAGTGTGTGATGTCGCCAAAGGACGTCCACTTCATTGCCTTTCTGTGACTGTTCCAGTCTCTCTGTAACTTTGTTGCAACCTGCTGAAGACATTCTGTGACACTCTAAGCTCAGTGGTCACTTCTGTCTGAGAACATCCTGCAATGGTAATATACTGATCAATTGTAAGGTGTTGTCTTGGTCTCATGATGTCAAAATGTAAACAACATGATCAGGAGGACTGTTTCAATCCCAATTCAAATTGATCCCCTAAATGTATTTGGTGATTTAGGAATCAAACACCTGTTGTGAATTTTGCCATTAAGCTCCTTGTTAGAGATCAGTAAGTTGTGCAAAAAGTACTGAAACACATAACAGTTGGACATGTGCATCCAAAGTTAAGAGATGGTCTCATGCAGTTCATTTAAAATAAATTCAAGAAATTTTATGTTAATCCTGAAGTTTTAACCAAAAGCCAAATATTCCTAACTTTTTGTGAGTAGTGTAGCTCTGTGTTAACCTAGGATATCAGGTGACCTATCATGTTTATTTCTTTATTTTCGTTGCACCCATACTATTGATCCTTGGCTAACGAAAATAAATAAATAAACATGATTTTATTGATTTAATTTTTTTTTTTTTCGTTACCCCCATATTATTATTTGTTTTATATACACATCGGGACAACTTCTGTAGTGTTATAATTTGAGTTCAGCCATGTACAGTTTGATTTCT
The DNA here is from genome assembly GCA_025379985.1 of Phyllomedusa bahiana. Lineage (NCBI taxonomy): Eukaryota > Metazoa > Chordata > Amphibia > Anura > Hylidae > Phyllomedusa > Phyllomedusa bahiana. The sequence goes on from JAODAL010009947.1 coordinate 45,439, forward strand.
GATTGCATTAGAAAACCCATAGGAGCGTCGCTCGCTCTCCCATTGGTCAAATAAACGGCGCCTCTTTTAACTTAGCCAATCACAGAGCTCGCTCGGAATTTCTTTTCCCCTAGAACTCTATGAGAAAGTAGCTCGCGCTCTGATTGGCTAAGCTGGACGAGCCCCCCGCTGCTTCAACCAATCAGCTCGTTTCTGCATTTTTTACTGTATTTTGAACTGTCCCGCCTTTGAATATGATTGGTCAATTTTTTCTCCATAGGATATAATGGGACATTGTCGCTCCTATTCTGATTGGTCAATTCTCCTCCATTAGGTTATAATGGGACATTGTCGCTCCTATTCTGATTGCTGGTTTATGCCGACCAATGAGAATAGCTTAAACAATTTGAATTACTGTATTTCCCTGCAATTCTCTCTATTGCAATTCCCTATGTAATGCCGGTCTCGGCGACAAACGCGTTGTTCAGGATTTTAACTGATTTATTTGTAAAGAAGGGTTCTGCTCTTTATCTGATAATGTTTTACATTTAATAAAAATAATTTTTTTATTAATACTTCATGCCGCACGGCGCTGAGCGCCGAGATTTCAGAGCGCCCATCTCTCCATAGACTATAATGGGAGAAGTAGCTCGCGCTCTGATTGGCTGGGATAGCCAAGCCCCCGCTAGCTCAGCCAATCAGCTCTTTTCTGTCTTTTTACTGTATTTTGAATTATCCCGCCGTGGATTCTGATTGGTCTAAACTTCTCCATAGACTAGAATGGGTCTTTGTCGCTCCTATTCTGATTGGTCAATAATTCTCCATAGGTTTTAATGGGTCTCTGTTGCTCCTATTCTGATTGGCTGAGCTAGCCGAGCCCCCGCTAGCTCAGCCAATCACCTCTTTTCAGCATTTTTACAGTATTTTGAACTGTCCCGCCGTGGATTCTGATTGGTCTAAACTTCCCCATAGGTTTTAATGGTTCACTGTCGCTCCTATTCTGATTGGCCGGTTTATGCCGACCAATCAGAATAGCTTTCTGAATTTGAATTACTGTATTTCCCGGCAATTTCCAATATCCTAATTCTTGAATTAGGATATTGGAAAGTGATTTTGTTTAATGTATTTTTTATTTTTTAGGTTTCAGCTCTTTTCCTGAGAATGTTTAACGCCTTTATAATGGAGATTTTTGATTCATACTCCGCACCAACATCTGGAATGATTTCTCGCTGTTCCAGCCTGGCTCGCATCGGAACAGTTTTTCGGCGCAGTTCCGCACGGCGCCTAAGTCCCGTACTGCGCCCATGTCCCCACACTGTGCCCCACACACACTGGCGAGGCGCAGGGAACTTTTGCCCGCATGTACGAGCGCACCGCCTCGGACGGCGACTCTTAGGCGCAGCGCCGCACTGCGCCTCAGTCCCCGCACTGCGCCCCCCCCACTGGCGAGGCGCGGCGGACGTTTCCCCGCATGTATGACCGCACTACCTCCGGCGCCGAATCATAGGCACAGCGCCGCACTGCGCCTCAGTCCCGCACTGCGCCTAACACGCTGGCGAGGCGCGGCGGACTTTACATGCTATGTATGAGCGCGCCCCGGCCCCGACATAAATCAGGCGCAGATTCCGCCGGGAAACTGGCGGAAAGGTGCGCCCCGACCCGGCGAGATTCATACATGTCCCCCATAGTACATGTGCCGAAAAGCTTGTAAGACGTTATTTTTAGCACAAATTGTGCCAGAATCCTGGCGTCACTGCCTTGATAAATGTGCCCGACTTACTTCAAAGCATTGTAGTCTCATCTATCAAAATTGAAACTGTTTTTTCATCACTAACTAAAGTTTGAGAAAGTCTCTTTTTAAACTCCTGTCTTATCATTTCCCTTGTGCTGTAAAATGAGTGAAGGGTGACCCTAATATCAAAGGCATTTAACATTTGAAATCGAACTAAATATTCAATATCTAGGAAAGATTCATTATTTTGGCCACATAATGGAATACAATATTTTGACCACTATATGTGATAAATTTGTCTTAATGTAATGTGTTTAAATGTTTCCTTAAATTTGCCCAATTTTAATAGACTGCTCAGATTTTTTTTTAAAAAAGGTTGGCAACCCTGCCAAGTAACAATGTCTACCTATTTACCCAAGAGAGGTTGTATTGACTAGTAAGACTGTCTTCCGTAAATGGGGTTGTCTCACCATGCTGTTTCACAGAGCCACAGCCAGCTCCAGACTCACACTTTCTTGGTTATACTGTGGGTGGTTTTACTGTAGTGATTGGCATATCAGCTCTGCTATTCCTAGCTGATCCTGTTACAGTGACATGAATGCAGGAGGTTTGTAAACTGTAGTACACAAGACAACATTGCTCTAACGGGTTAAAGATTATCAGTAACATATTTAAATTAGCTGGAAATAACAAAGCAGGGAGTGAGTCACCATGGTTGAATAGGGCAGCTGGAGCAATGCGTGCAGAGAGACGGTTGGTAACCTAGAGAAACTTGTGTACACCAGCAGTAGATGAGATATCCCCTATCTCCTAAACAAAGCATAATTGAAAGAACAATGTATTTGGTAACAGTCTTTGTTTACCTTTGCTTGCATGTTAAAAGCTTATCGTGGTAAGAAACCCCTTTAAGCCAAGAACACAATGTGCCTCAATGCTCTGGTTCCTAATTTTGTCCTTTATCTCTACTGTACAGTCAGTAAAGAGTACAAGTGTAGTCATATCACACACTAGGGAATTTTCAACATGACAATCACAATAAACATATCAATAAATCCACCAAGGACTGAAAAATAGAAATATAGGATTCTTGAATGGCCAAGTCAATACCTCATCTAAATCCCCTCTAGATGCTTTGCTGGAATGAGCTGTTACATAGCTAGTACGACTGATAAAATACATATGTCCATCAAGTTCAACCAAGGGTTAGAAAAGATGTGGATGACGGGAGGGGGATAGGGAATTTTTAAGCTTTGCTTCCCCTACTGATGAAGACTTATAACGCATTAGGCAACAATCAATCTGCTCTAAATGTATATTTGTATATTTAATTTCTGCTCCCAAAGTTGCCATCAGATTGCATCTAGATGTTTTATATGGCTACAAAGGTATTCATATTATTTAACAGTAAGTAGTTATCTAAGCCTTTCTTAAAACCCTCAACTATTCTTGCTGTGACCAGCTCCTAAGGCAGCTATTCCACCGATTCGCAGTTCTGATAGTGAAGCTTTTCTCCTCCTCTGTGCATGCCAGAAATCCCTCAAACATCACAAAGCTGAAAACATTCTCCTGGGAGAAGTGGGAAAAAATTCTCTCAGTTGATATCAGAGGCTGGTATCAGTTATGAGAAACACCTATTTAAGGTAATGATATGCATTGCAGTCACAGTGTGAGAAAATTAATTTTAGTGTTTTTATGTTTAGTTATTTTACCTTAATGTGTATATACTGTTTCACTAAAGATAATATATTGATATGTACATATATGCTAAATAAAAAACCTACAAACTGTACAAGGCATTAGCTTAATCCCTAATATGAATTTAAGTAAAGTAAAATTCCTTCATAGGATATGGACACCTTTGTACTATTTTAAAAAAAATTATTTGTTTCAATAAATGCAAAATTAAGCAGCTCTCTAAATGGTCTTAAAACTGTTTTAATGCTCTAGAACAGGTGTGTCAAACCAATTGTGACAAAAGTGACATGAGAATCATGGTTGCCTGCAAAGGGCCATTGGAGGGTGGCTAGGGTGACTGGGAATGGCTGTTAGAGTAGTGCCACCACTTGTGAGTTGCTGAACAAAGCGTTGTAGAGATGTATTCCAGGAGCTCCAAATCCAAGATAGTGCCTGCTCTCTGTGCAGGCACCACTGCTTCTGGTAAGTACTGAATGTGTCTTTCATGGAAATTGAAGAGCCTGTCCTACTAGATACGGAACTTGTCCAACCTTGCTCGTTGTGGCCTAAGGGCCGGAATTGGCTTGCAGGCCTTGAGTTTGACATATGTGCTCTACAGTTTAAGTCCTTTACCTAGCTGCTTGTGCTGCTGAATCTAATCCAAATGCCTTAACCTACTGCTCCTGCTTCAGGCAGCTCTATCTTTTTGAGTACGAGAAGAAGCAGCAGGCAGGAGAGGAGGTTGTACGATATATGCAGATCAGAGTATGGAAAGGGGGGAGAACAGACGAGAAAGGCAGCTTAGGGCTTGTCCCCATGGCAGGGTATTTTAGTTTTTCAAAAGGTTTGCGGTTTTAGAAACTGTCTGAAAATCGACATGCAACACTCCACATAGACTTTAATAGAAAATCCGGATATTCCGCCAGACGGTTTTTTACACCACCGGCGGTCCGAAAAACTTAGAACATGTTCATTATTCCACCCGGGTTTCGAGCAGAACATAAACATATGGGTGCGAAGGGGGTCGCCTTGAATCCACAAACCGCAGACAAAAGCCGTCCCTCTGTGAGCCAAAAAAAGACAAAATACTGGTCAGAACATCCGATATTCCGGTATTTGGTCTTTGCTGTGGGAATGCACCCTTACACAGGCTGTTAATAGGAAGGAAAGCATACACAAGACAATTTGCAAGGCAGAATTACTTAGGCTGTGTACAAGTGTAGATAGACAGCAGAGAACCTATTGCAAATGTCAGACTTCTGGACAAACAGATCTCACAACAAGCATGCATTATTTGGATGATACTCCCATGTAGGAAACAAGAAGCAGGCTTTCAAACTGAACATTAGTGACCCTAAAAATGACAATTTTTTTTTTATGAAGGTAACCACTAATGTGTAAAAATAATTTTGTTTTCATGACAAAGATGTCCACAACCTTTGATTTAGCATCTCTGAAACCTGATAGGCGCTGGACTATCAAGTGGCTAAAGAAAAGTATAAAAAGGCAAAAAAGTGTTAAATATTTTACTATTACTTTGCTTTAGAGGAGCTTTCTAACTGGCCCTCTCCACTCACCTTAATGGCCTTATACTGCACTTCTGTTCTGGAAACAAGTGCCAGATTGTCACACTTTCTGGATTACTGGTTGTTGGATTAAAAAATGGTGCTGTAGTTATGTGGAACTCCTCCCTCGCCTACTTTATGACTGGATTTTATATACATGAAGTGAAAAATATGCGTTCTATTGAATTAACACAGCAGAATAAATGCTGGCTTAGCCAAGTAATTGGAATAATAAAATACTAGGGGCTGACATATCTTCGATTTTCATATTGATTTCATAGTGGAGAAAAAGCTCTTAACCATGGCCTGAATGGAAATAACCTTGAACAAGCCTCATGTTACTAGACATGCTACTGTTTTATTTTGTTACATGCAGTTCTGTGTAGAAATCCCCAAGGATCTTCTTCCTGCCCTAGAGGCTACAACATTTACATTATTCCAATATGTTACATAATCAGTGAAACGCAAGCACTACATACGGTATATTAAGAAGACACGCACCAATAACATGGCAACATCCAACACAGAGTATATGAATTCACATGCTTAAAGAGGTTTTATCGTTTGAAGCTTTTGTACACTTGAGCTGTTTCTATCTGTTTCAACTTCAAATACAGGGGCGAGTCTCCCCTCACTGAAAAGTTGTTACATCATCATTCTGTGTGAAGCAGGGGAAGGGACAGGACGTCAGCTCTGCAGCCTCCTTCTCTGGTTCTCATGGCTGCAGAGCTCTCAGCTCGCACTTAGGCTGCACAGGCTCCTTGTCACCAGTACCTCTGCAGTGCTGTGACCAGATAACCTGTAATGGTGTAATCAGTTATACACACAGCCTGAACTGATGAAGCAAGTGTAAGAAATGCTCTCTGCCACCCTCCCTCTGTTATCAGGCAGGAGATAGAGCAGACTGTATAAGGCTGTGTTATATGGGTGATGGGAACAGACTGTATAAGACTCTGCTATATGAGGGGAGAGTGAATCTATCAGCTAGATAGTCAGTAATTGCCCAGATCATTTACCTTAGAGCTGGGAGATGAGTATAGAGACAGCAGTCATCTCAGGCAGTTAGTTTCACTTTTGATTCACACAGCTCAGAGGGGAGTAAGCACAGAGTGCAGGCAGCCAATCACAGCACAGAGAGTGTTTCCTGTCCGGGGGCGTATCTGAACAGGCTGAATGACATATCAGTCAGCCAATCACAGAAAAAGGGGGCATGTCCCATCCAGATGCACAGAAAAGCTCGTATCTGCTATACTAAGTGACTTAGGTAATGCAAACCAATTGTAAAAGTGCTTATTTTTACTGTCCCCATCATTTGAGATATGATCTTTGTAGCGAGAAAACCCCTTTAAACAAAAATTATTCAATTAATATGAAGAGAGGAGGGATAAAACCTCCTTTTAACCCACCTCCACTGACTCAAATAATGTATTGAAAACTTCACTTTTATTGTAATGATTGAAATATTCCACTCCAGTTAACTATTATAAAAATCAATCCTGCACTGGCCCTTGAATATAGCAACCATTTCCCTGATTACCCGCTGCCTATTCAGCTCGTAATAGAAGTAATATACCCTTGTAAGTCACACTGTATCTGCATTATCCAGCATCTATGTATAGGGATCAGCTCAGGACTTTCTTAAAACTTAAAGGGGTAGTCCTGTTTCGGCAAATCCTCTTCGTCAGCTGCTTGTTGCTAGCTGCGGTCCGGCCCTGCATGTGAAGGAGGAAGGCAGCACTAGCGCTGTCCTCATCATTCACTTCTATGGGAGTTCCAAGTACAGACGAGTGTGTGCGCTATCCCTAGCGCCACTCTCCTCATTCACATGCAGGGCCGGACCGCACTTAGCAACAAGCGGTTGGTGAAGAGGATTTGCCGAAATGGGACTACTCCTTTAATACAGGGCCAACCAAGATTTTTCACCGATAACTGCCGTCGTCAAGGGTAACGGGGTTATAAGGATGTCCCCTGAAGATGCCAGTTAGTGGCAAAATACGTCAAGGTTGGGGGAGGGGTTGTATTGTGTTAAAATTTAAGAAAGTCCTCCGCTGATCCTTTTACATAGATGCTGTATACTGCAGATACAATGTGACTTACACATGTAAGTTACTTCTATTTCTAGCTAAATAGGCAGCGGATAATCAGGAAAATAGTTGTTAGATTTAAGAGCTAGTGCAGGATTGATATTTATGATAGTCAATTGGAGTGGGATATTTTAATTGTTACAATAAAAGTGAAGTTTTATATACATTATGTTGGTCAGTGGAGTTGGGCTGAAGGGTGCCTTTAGCACATTGGTGTTTTGGGGTTTTGATGACCCTACCACCGATTTGGAACTTGATGTTGTCTAATTCATAAAAATGTATGAAAAGTAAAGCTTCTCGTGAGGTACCTTCATTTACAATTTTCTAACACAAAGTAATGGGAATCAGACTAATTGTACATACAGACAGGACAAGGCCACCAAGCATAAGCACATTTAAAGGAGATCTGTAAAATCTCCTGACATGTCTGTTTTATTAAATTCTTATTTATTTTTAAGCTCCATTAATTTCAGGGCGCTGTACAGCCAAAGGGGTTCAAATATATAACATGAGACCAAGACAAATGCAATAATACACATAAAGCTCTCCACAGCGCTGCACCCCCCTACATCTCCTCCCTCATCTCTGTCTACCACCCTACCCAGTCTCTTTGCTTTGCTGATGATCTTAGATTACATGCCTCAATCATCCGAACCTCCCATGCCCGACTCCAAGCTTTTACATGTGCTACGTTCTCTGGGACATGCTACCTGTATGATCAGGCAAACTCATAACCCTCAAAGCTTTAAGTGCGCCCTGAGAATACATCTTCTTAGGCAGGCCAACCAAGATCCCTAATTGCTAACACCCTACTTTCAGTCACACACATTTCAGTCCCTCCCTGTACTTGGGCACTCACCAGCACTTATCTGTTTATAGATGTACTGTCTGGGTGGCAGGTTCATCCACTTTTTTATGTAAACCGCCCCATATTTGTGAAACATGGTGGGACCATTGTGTAAATCGAGCATTTCTCACCCTTGGTCTCACCCATACACCCTATTAGATTGTAAGCTCTTGCGAGCAGGGCCCTTGTGTCTGATCTGTAAGTAGCTTTTTACTGTTTAATGTTTGGTTTTGTCTTTTCTTATACCCTCTACATTGTAAAGTGCTGCGGAATAATTTGGTGCTATATAAAGATTATTATTATTAGCACTTAATAACAAACTGATATAGAAGGAGAGAGGATCTTGCTTGCAAAGGCTTACAATCTACAATGAAGGAAGAAGAAGACAGAAGGTGAGGGATGGAGATGTTTGTATGGTGATGTAGTGGGAGCAGGGTTAATGTAGGGGGTAAGTTATCCGGTTTTCAGGTCACTTCTGAAAGCTGTAAGGGCATGTCCCCACGGCACGGGTTTTCAGACGGTTTGCGGTTTTGCAGACAGTCTGAAAAACCGGCCGAAAATGAGTACAACGGGGCTCTATGGAAAACCCGTGCAGCAGTCCCCACTGCACAGGTTTTCCGCCCGGCGGGTTTTCCGCCCGCGGGCCGTCCACAAATCATTGTACCTGCAAATTCTTCCGTCCGGTTTTCGGACAGAATCTGTGTAAGTTAATGTGAAGGGGGAGGACTTTTCTCCGCTCATCGCGGAGTAAAGACACCTCCCCCCCGCGGCCGTGGGGGCGGCCGCAAATCAGGATGAATTCCGGTCGGATAAACCGGCCGGTGTTTGTCCCTTGCCGTGTGAAGCGCCCTAAAGGTGGAAGAGAGTCTGAAGTGTTGGGGTAGTACATACTTATGTTTCCTGTGAAATACAGTTTTGTAGCATCTTCTCTTAAGGTTATGTTCACAAAGCGTATTTGTGGGGTGTAATCTGGCGGCGAAGTACACCTCACAAATACGGTAAAATCATATACATGTCCAGCACTCACTGAGTGCTGTGTAAAATCATTGTCATCATTCAGACAACGAGGATTTTATGATAATATTTCTAGGCGCGTAATGTACACCCATAAAAAGAAGTGACCTATCACTTCTTTCAGGAGATAACACACACCAAGAAATACAAAATATAGGAGGCAGAAAGCTGCCTTGAGCTATTGTGTGTTGAAAGTATATGCCTGTGATCGCGTACTTTCAACAGCGCTAATGAAATCATATTGCGGCATGTACCTGTGCGAGCAACAATACACCATGTGAACATACCCTCTGTGTTGTGCTGTTCCTCTGTCATTACTTCCTGAAATTTATCACTGTATCAGTCAGCTGGGTGTTACCATACCGATTTCCAAAGGGGTGTGACCCTATACACTGACTGTGTCAGCACTGATTGGGCAATGTCAGATGGTACATGGACACATCTCTAATTGGTAACACCCATCTGACTGATTCAGTAATACCTCTTTAGAAGAAATAACAGAGGAACATCATGACACAAAGTTATAACAGAAGACGCCCCAGAGTTATTATTTTATAGGAAACACAAGTATTCACTAAAACAGAAATGTTAGGAACGGCGGCGACAGCTGCTGTTTAAAAGAGGTTTCTAAATACAAAAATTATAAGCTATTTCTCCCCAAATAATTATTTTTTTTTTTTTCAAACTCCTATACTTGCCTTCCTCATCACCTCCCTTCTGTTCCCAGCGATAATGCAATGTAATAACACCTGACATCCTGTTAAGTCAGAGACAGAAAGAAAGCAGAGGCCCAGGGAGATACCTCGCAGATCCAGCACTAAAGAGGAGGTGAGGGAGTTTTTTTTTAATTTTATTTGGGCAACAACAACTTATTTTATTTTTACATAAAGTGGACAACCCTTTTAAGGTTCCAACTCTTGAATAGCTCAGCACATAGCCTCTCATCTTTAGTCTCTGATAATCCACTAGTAAATGGGGGTTATGAAATGTATTATCTCAGCTCTTTACTTGCAATCTAATCAGACTATAAAGTCACATGTGAAGGATTTGTTAGGGATTCTAAGAAAATCTATTATCTTTACTACTGAACGTATGATTGAAAAACTAATAATAATAGTTACATGATATGGATGACTTTCATAGTATAATTGGCTACACACAAAACATATTAACAATGTCCGGGCCCAGTTGTAAGATATGCCGCTGTAGCTATACAATACATATACACTTTGTGGCAAGTTATTAAATATATGTCTGTTTTTGCAACCTATGAAGCAACTGTACAAAAAGTCTTGGTTATAAATTAACTACTGTTTTGCAAATACGGGTCTTGAGGGTTACACCCTACAGGTAATCCATGTGTAGCTTGATCATGAAGTATTTACTCTCTTCCATTTACTTAATATTCTTACTAACCTATAGACCAGGAGGGTCAAACTCATTTTCAAGAAGGGCCACATCATCATTACATTGCCTTCGTGTAGGGATTTGGAGAGTGTCTAGGGTCCTAGGTAGGGCTATCAGAAATGTGCCACCACCTGAACGTTGCTAAACAGAGCAGTGTGGAGGTGTGTGTCGGTGTTCTGAACCAAAGAAGGTGCCCAATCCTTGTGTTGGTGCCCCCGCCTCTGGCTGCAGCCTTCTAAAGAAAGTGAAGAGACGATCATTCTACCTCCAGAGCTTGTCCATCTCTGCTTGCTGTGTCTAGGGGCCCATGAGTTTGACACATGTGCTATGGACAGTAACTCTAACCATACACATTAGATGCATGTTAGACAATAGCGTCATTTTTGGCAGGACCAGGGAAACATAAAGGGTGACATGTCAGAAAAGAGGTGCTGCCAAGTCAGTTGTAAGGCGCATTAAATGAGTGTATAGTGTGCCTGAATGAATTAACCTGGCATGTAGTCTACCTTATATAGATGCATAGCATAATCTAGGGACATAGCATAACATTGCTAGCATATTTGATGCACCTACTTTAGGCACATTCAAATGTGTCTTGCCTGGCGTATAATACGCATAGTTTTGGTGTATAACAGTTCATTTATATAGAAAATAGGGCTTCTACAGTTTTTTGGCACAAAATACACCCAAAAAAATTGTGCAGCCTTAATGGGACATGTCGCAAATAATGTATATGGTGGCCTACCTGCTCCCTGCCCTTACATGCATATGATGTCCTAATGGTCCTCATAAAATAGCCGCTGTGGCTGGGTTCACACGTTGCACTTCTGCATGTGTTTTTTTAATGCAGGTGGTTTTGTAATTAAAAAGGTTTCCTCACTATGCAGTTTCATAGAGTAACAGCCAGCTTCAGACTCACACTTATGGCCACATGTATGATCCTGTTCAGGTCTAAAACTCACTTTTCTTGCCCATAGTAACCTACGGGCAAAAGAGTGAGTTTTAGACCTAAACACGTTCATGCATGTGGCCCTTACTGTTCAGACTGTGAATAGGTCTACAGCAGTGATCAGCATATCAGCATATCTTGCAGAGCCTCTAACATTGAAATGACTGTAGGAGATACACAAGACTACAGAGCTCTAAGGAGTAAAAATGTGTCCTTATCTTAAACAAAAGCTCCTTTCCTGGAGATGAAACACAGCAGGGAGTGACATCCCCATGGACAGACAGCAGCTTCTAGCTAATCCAATAAGAGAAAAAAGAGTGATGGTTGGTAACCAAGAGAAACCTCTTATTCCCTCAACAAAGCCACATAAAAAGCAACGTATTTGATCATAGTCTTCATTTACGTTTCCCTACATCTTGAAAGCTAATCATTTTAGTGCGAAAACCTCTTTAACTCCAGTTAATTTACGATGAAGTTAATTACAAGACCACCGACATTCAAAACCATGCATGTAGTAACACGATATGTGAATTTAGGTTAAGTGTACTCCTCACTGTATCTCCACAAAAGTTCTTAAAGCGGTTTTGCCAAGAAGTGACTTCCTTACCTCTTAATCTGCTCAGAAGAGACTATAACCAAAGCACTAAGCCTCACAGGTGGAGAGAGAGGGGGGGCTTAGAACACAGCCAAGAAGCAGGGAGCGTGTGCAATGTTCACTGAAATAATTACATTACAACCAGTGGATTCTATATACAAAAGACACAGGGCTGATTCACTGCTTTTTTCTCCACAGTCTCTTGCCAGCTCCTTCATGTTCCCTGTCATCAGATAAGAAGTGCAGACAATGCAAGCAGGGCCAGATCAGCTCCTGTCAGCTGCTGGTCGTGTCCAATGTAAACTTTTAAGTAACTAAGGGCATGTAAGTCAGGCTGTAGCTCTCAGAGGCTTCACTTTTTGTAATCACATATATTTAGAAAAGTGATTAAATACCCATTTTGGAGGATCCCACGTCAACATTACATTGTGGCAAAACCCCTTAATGAATACAAGGTATCACTAATCAATTACAAAGAAACAATAATCAATTAGATACATAACAAAGATAAATGTTGCTCTTACAGAAGTGTAGCTTGCATACTGCTGATTGTAAAGAATGCAATGCTAGGGGATACATTACATGTGGAAAAAAGTACTCTTCCAAGTCATAATTGCTCCTCATTAGTCACTCATTAAAGCAAACACTCTCAGCAGGCATATGGTTTGGACTGTGCTGCTGCACACACCTGAGACTGGAACTGTCTTATCATGGCTTTGATAAATTAAAGAGGAAAGTATACCTGCTTTTCCCATGGTGAAAAGGTGAATAAATAGACTATCTAGAACACTCACAAACACATATTCAGATACCGAGAAAAGTGGAGGTCATTGAAAACTTTACTGTGAAGCGGTGATAACCTCCCTTTAACCTTGTCATAAAAGGGAAGCAATTGCTCCCATTAACACCTTAACCTTAACATCTTTGGCACAACAAAATTTTGCATATGATCATGAAAGTTACTGTTCTGTTATTTTTAAAGGGATTTTACTTGACAGTATTTTATGTTCCATAGCTGCTGTTCTATATTTAGTTGTGGGCAAGCAACAACCACAGTAACACAATATGGAGGCTATGGAAAATTCATTCGGGTCTTCTGATTCCTCAGCAGGTATCCACAGAATCATAGCGTCTCTCCTCCCCTCGGGTGTCCATCTTATGTTTGTGACATCTTCTGGGTACTCCTAATTGAGGTAGGAATAAGGGTGCTTTCACACAGTGCAGTTTTGGTGCAGTTTTAACTGCGCTCCAACTAAACTGCCTTTATTACCAGCAAGCTTCTTTCACTTATCTAAACTGTTTGGAAAGTGAGTAATCAATTCATGTGTTTGTAATCCACAAGACTTCACACACAGTAAGTGATGACTTACTTGAAACACCTTTCTGAACAATTTAGACAACTGAAAGAAGCTTGCTGGTAATAAAGGCAGTTTAGTTGGAGCTGAGTTAAAACTGCACCAAAACTGCTCCGTGTGAAAGCACCCTAACACCGACAGCCTACATGGACTCTTGGGGCCACATTTATGAAAACCGTCTAAAACTCACTTTGTTGCCCACGGCAACCAATCAGAGCGTCCCATTCATTTTTCCAGAGCACTATATGAAATTAAAGGAGCGCTCTGATAGGTTGCTATGGGCAACAAAGTGAGTTTTAGACCTAGAAAGTTTTCATACACGTGGCCCATGGATCTAGGAATGCAAATTCTTACTTTAGGATTCTCTATTAATTTCACTGAAAGTATCTGTCACAAATCAACTCTAAAATATGGTGGTATGTGCAACTGTAAATTAAAAAATATCGATGAAAAATATCAGATGTTAAATTTTGTATTGGGAGTTAAGATATCTTTTTCAATTATAAAGACAACTGCTATCAAAAGATCATGGTTATATTTATATTTTAAATTACAATTTATTGACAGGTGAGGGTAAAATTATTCATCATAGCCTACACACCAGTTATTGACTCTCCAGTGATCACGATCTACTTGTTTCATGTAGACAATGGGCCAAGTGCCAGTTTCAACTTTACCCATGACCTCAAAATAATAATTTAGTTAAAACCTGCCCCCCAGAGTTTAGTAGTCACTGGCTACATATTGTGCTGAGTCACAATGCCAGCACCCGGCTATGAAAGGCTGACACTAATGACCTTATCACAGCTAACCCGCCAAAGTCATGGGGCGACATGCATGAAATTTGGCGTGTTAATGCCAAATTTCATGTGCATTAAACTGGCATAGAATGCACCTGATTTATGAACCCACTCTACAGCGGGTCATAAATCAGGCGCACTCTAGCGCTAGGGTGACATTTCTGGCTCATGTAAACTACTTTGAAAGTGCTCTACCTGTTCCAGCAGTAATAGGCCTATAGATGCCATAGCAAAGCTACAAATATGTAGCTTCGCTACGGTTTTAGTGCGCCCATGACCTGGTAAAGTTAAGTACCCTTGAGTTTTTATGAATAGTCATTGCCAATGTAATAGATGTCAGTGGGGAGAGGTACACCCACTCACAAGCTGCCATGGTAAATACTGTATATCTAATTACCAAAGTCTGTGTGTCATTTGTGTAATATTTTCTAATACAGTGGTGTACAACTTGTTGATCACAGGCGAAGCACCACTTTTAACCTCAGCTGTGTGCACAGTAAAAACTTGGTAGTCAAAGTCTCCATTCACTCCATTCACCATTGTGTTGTCCTGCTGCAGAATGTTTTCCCAGTTGCTTGCTCCTGCATTCTGCCCCCAACTGCAGTTCTGAGTTTAGATGTGCATTGGATGTGCCTGGTCCTCTGTATGTAAGATGTTGTTCTAATGGCGGAGATTGGGCGTGTTTGGGTGTGCTTAGGCAGATATTAGCTATGGATAGAAAAGTGGCTTAAAGAGGTTTTGCCACGATCTCATTTCATACCTCCTGCATCCAGCTCTGTGTGCTCAGAAGGGGGCGTGTGTGATTTGTTTGAATTGCCTATCATGTGACCCTGCAGGATGACACCACCAGGCCTTTCCTCTCTCTAGTCAAAGAAAGGTCTGTTTATGTAAAGCATTGTGAGTAGCTGAGAGGTAATATTTTTGCTTCACAGCTCAAGGGTCCTAGGTTCAAATCCCTGCAGGAACCAAACCTGTGTTTTTTTTTCTCTTTATCAATGCACAGACCTGATTCAGGTTTCTTTTTTATTTATTTGCACTGTTTGACTAATTACTAAGCAGTACAGAGGACGGGAGTAGAATGACAGCACCTGGGGTTTGAACACTCAGTAGCTGCCTGAGAGGAGAGGTGATATCTGAGCAGGTTTGACCAGGACTGAGGAGCACTCAGCCCTGGTCGTATCCCTTGGAGCCGAGCTGTAAACAATGGATCACTAAAGGAGCAGCTAAAACAAAAACGGTGCAGAATTTTTGATAATAATGAATGGTGAAAATGTTTGTTATTTAATTTGCAAGCTTCCCACGTCAATTTTACTTCGGGGCAAAACCCCTTTAACAAAAAAAAAATTCAAAAAGAGGTGTTCATAGAGATCTTGGGGAAGGAAGAAGATAAAGAAAGAGAACATCTACCATCAGAGATGTTCCCTGTAAGTCACTAGATGTATTTGTTGTTCAGTATGTTTAGTTGTGCTGAATTTAATTGGAAAAGTAATAACAATCCCATGACGATAGCTTTTACAGCCCGAGCAACACACTTTCACTTCTCTAAGATTTCTTACCCCTTTCTAAAATAATGCTAAAGTTAAGGCATGCATGACCTCAATCAGCCACATATCAGTATACTATAGTAACACTATGGTTTCAATGGTGTTAATATTACCTCGTAGTTGTGTAGAGTTAAAATAACACCACCATAATCTGGAAAGGCTGTGATGTTTCTTATTTCTTATCTAGGACAGCACTACTGTATTTTCCATTAATCTGCCTCTTGCGCAGCTCCTTGTTTACAGGCTAGAGAGGCAGTATGCGAGAAGATATGTTACACTGGCAGTGCTTTACTGTCCAGACAGACCAACCATGTGGGACATAGCTGCAGCATTATTGGTGTTATTGACTTTAAGAAATTATAAGAACAGTTTCCTTGTAGTTTTTTATGATTCGCCATAAAGAGGAACTAG
Source organism: Phyllomedusa bahiana (assembly GCA_025379985.1). Taxonomy (NCBI): domain Eukaryota; kingdom Metazoa; phylum Chordata; class Amphibia; order Anura; family Hylidae; genus Phyllomedusa; species Phyllomedusa bahiana. Next base: position 61,395 of record JAODAL010009947.1, read on the forward strand.
AGCAAGCAAGCACAATCAAAGTCTGTTAAGGCCCCAGAGCCCCACAAGTTGAATTCTGCTCAAAGTAAAGAAAAAAAAAGTAGAATGATACTTACATAGATAAGTCTAAAAATGTCCAAAAGAAAGAAAGAAGGAAAAATTAGCTGAAAAAGTCCAAAACATCCAGCCCTTTGTCTATAGATAAACCTTTACTTTTAATACGATCAATTAAATATGCAGGTATCCAATAGAACAAATAAATAAAAAACACACAAACTGACTGGAACATCACGTCTCCTCCTGTGGGATACACAAAAAAAAGCAGGAAAAGGTTGAGGATATGCTGTAGTTGCTATTATCTGTCCTTTAGTCACTCACCCTATAATGGCCATAACTGGTTAACCAGCCCCAAGAAGGGCGACCCCCACAGACTATACTTATTATACCAATATATATAGACCCTGTCAAAGGATCTTAGTCATGTAGATCATTAATAAACACAGGGGTGTAGGTAGATAAAGCCAGCCAAATATCTGGCAACACTACAAAGGCACATAGATGAATCTGGCACAAGCTCAGTAATAAACCCAAAAACTTCTGATATGCATATTACAAGTAATATAGGTCTACATGCCATACAAATAGATACACCGTTCAACAGTTTCTGCAGAAATTGGTACCTATAATCAACAAAGTGAAAACGACTCTTTGACCCAAACGCATTTCGTCTTGCTATAAGGACTCTTTAGGACTCTGATGGAATGAGCTCTGAACAGAATATGGCATCTGGTATTGAATTGTAATACATGCCAGCTGCATAATTCAAAATTATGAGTTAGAACGGTTTTATTAAGAATCAAAGTTGTCAAAATCAACTTGATTTGTTTAAAGGTAGAGGTCAGTAGAAGCGGTAGAGGGGCAGATATGGATACAATTTGTTCAGACTTTGCAAAGCTGTTTCACACTGTCCGTCTCAGACTTTTAAAGCGTAAATTAAGGTCTGCAGGTTTAGACATCACAATTTGAAAACTGGCTAGAGGATCTTACACAAAGGGTGATGGCAAATTACTCTGATTCCAGTTATAGGTAAACTACCCTAGGGTTCAATACTGGGTCTGCCTTTATTTAGCTCACTTATTAATAACATATAGAATGGGTCTAATAACACTACTTCTATCTTGGAAGATTACATTAAGCTTATAGTATAGTACAGTCTATGGAAACTGGTCATAAAATGCAAACAGATTTGGACACACTACTGAGTACTTGGGCTTTCACTTAGTAAATAAGGTTCAATGTACCGTAGATAAATGTAAAGTTATGTTATCTGCTGTTCTAAGGTCAGCAAAATATTGTCATGTATTAAAAGAGGCATGGACTCGCATCATTTTACCTATCTACAGAGCTTTGTGGCAGCCATATCCTGAACATGTAGTTCAGTTCTGGAGACCAGATTATTGAAAGGATGCTCTGGAAATGGAAAAAGTGCAAAGATGAGCAACTTAACCGGAGTCATGGGAGATCTCAGTCACCAGGAAAAGTTAAAACAATGACATTTTGAAGAGAGATGTCTAAAGGTAGACAATTATCTGTAAAAGTATATAAATAGCCCTTCCAAAAAGTATGGTGAAAAAGCCTTTTTATGTAAGACTACCTCAAAAGACAACGGGACACCCACTTCATCTTAAGAAAGAAAGGTTCAATCTTCAGAGGAGTGAAACCTTCTTTACCATAAGGACTGTAAGTCTATGGAAGTTAGTGCTCTGAATGGTGACACCAGGCAGTGGCACATGAACATTACAGCCAATCAGCAGCTACAGAGGTGACATCCCGTTTAGGGCATGTCCCCACTGCACGGGTTTTCGGCCGGTTTTTCAGCCGGTTTCCGGTTTTTCAGACCGCCTGAAAAACCGTCCAAAAATGAGCACAATTGTGCTCTATGGAAAACCCGTGCAGCAGTCCCCACTGCACGGGTTTTCCGCCCGGCGGTTTTGTCGCCGGCGGACCGGCGACAAAACATTGAACATGCAAAATCTTCCGTCCGGTTTCCGGACGCAACATGTGCATCTCAATGGGAGGGGGGAGGCCTATTCTCCGCTCATCGCAGAGAAAAGCCGTCCCCCCCGCGGCCGTGGGGACGGCCGCAAAATCGGACAAATACCGGCCGGCAAACCGGCCGGTATTTGTCCACTGCCGTGTAAACGGCCCCTTAGAAGAGGTGATGAAGGAAACAGACCGCAGAGATAAAGGAGGGCGCAGCGCTAAACCTGAGGTGAGAGGAAAGGTAAGCAAGCTTTTTTTTTTTCTTTTAAAAGGAAAGCAGTAACAGAAAAATAATCACAAAAATGAACCTTACAACCCTTTTATTATCTGGAGAAGCCTCCTACCTTGGTAAAGAACAGGATTCCTTTTGGTTAGCTTGAACAGATGATGGTCAGTTAGATGGTTTAACAAATTTGTAAAAAAAAAAAAAACATCTGCTACAAAGACCAATATTCCATTTTTTTAGCACAAAATAATAAAAAGTAAAAAAACAAAAAGCACTATACAAAAAGAATGTGCCTGAAAAAAATGTGTTTCACCGCATGCATTTTTTATGCAGTTGAGAAATGCAACTTGTGAACCCCACCCAAAGCTCCACTGTTAGGCTAGGTTCACACTGTGTATTTGCAGGGCGTAATTACGCCCCGCAATTACGCCGTGTGGCCGGGGGTGGGAGCGGGGGAGTGAGCGGGGGGCCGGCACTTCGCCGGCTCATAGACTTGAATTGCTAGCGGTGTGTATTTGCGGCTAGTAATTCACATGTCAATTATCTCCCCGCCCGGCGGCTTCGCCGGCCGGGGAGAGGAGACGTAATCCATAGTTCTCTATGAGAACTGTGAATTACCGTAATGAATGGGCCGTTTTCGGCTCGTAATAGGCGCACTCCGGCACGTAATTACGGACCGAAATACGGCCCATTTTAAGCCGTGTGAACATGGCCTTAGAGCCACTTTAACTAAAGTTCCTTGGACATCATGTCTGGGAGATACTTCCTGCACTTTCAGAGGCACTGAGAAGAGGGGAAATTTCACTAAAGACATTGAGCTGCAATCCTCTTGAACTTTTGCTCTTCAGAGATGTATACATATTCCAAAAGGACTTAATAATATAGATAATTATATTTTGAGAAATGTATTGAATTTACATATGTAAATGAGTGACAGTAACTAGGGTAATCTCATGCAAATGAAATGAGCGATGTTATCATGGTTGCACTATAACCTATAGAGCAAGTGATAACAACTAAATAAACAATCTGCTTTTATAAGTTATATATTGTCTGACTGCAATCTCATTGGTGACAGCCCAAGGAAATAATTTTTCCATAGTCTGTAAATAGAAACATAAAAATAAAAGTAAGAAAATGGCTAACACCTGTTATACATTTGGCTTTGTGAGGTCTTGAGCTGGTAACTCAGTCATCTGATGTGATTATTGACATGCTCTGCATTTTCTCCATAATAGCAGCTGGCACTTGAACAGGTCTGATTTATGAAAAAAAATAAAAAACATTACATGAAAGGGTGAACTGTGATAGTAATTAAAGGTGTTTTCCCCTAGAACCTGCTTTTCACAGGTAGCTTCATGCTCATACTTCCTGTTCATGCTGTGGACAGTTCTACAGCAGTGATTGGCATATCAGCTCTGCGGTTGCTAACTGAGCCTGCTATAGGGACATTGGTGATGGAGGTGGTTAAAGAACAAGACACAAGACTACAGAGTTGTAAAGGGTTAAAGCTTGTCAGTAAAAAAAAAATGCATGACTGAAACTAAATGAAGCAAAGTTATCTTGTCTTCTTTTACTTGAAGACTAGCCTTGTGAGCTCTGACAACCGTTAAATAGATTGACCAGGATTACCAAAAAAGGCTATTTTCTTCCAGAAACAGCACCACACCTATCCATGTGTTGTGTCTACTATGTGTCATTACAGTGCATATAGCACCATTTGTATCCTTAAGCCTTACCGATGGTGTGTCTGCTGATATGCTGCCACCATCAAAAATAAAGGTTAATTCTTAAGGTAATGTGCTCATCTTGCCCCTTGAATATACAAGGAGAGTTGGCAAATACAGATGGGAGCAGAAAGCAGTCAAATTTAGTAATTACCCCGCTGCCCCCCACTGTGTGATATGACACTTTGATACAATGTAAAGTAGTCATTGTCAAGCTTGTACAACACTTTAACTTTGTTGTGCCCTCAAATTAACTCAACACACATTTATCAATGTCTAAACCACTGGCAACAAAAGTGAGTACCCCCCTACAGTGGACCAGCTCACCACCAGAATTAACCAAGGCCTACCAGACATTTGTCTAAAACAACAATTTGGTAAACCCTTCTGCATGTGTGACTCCGAAGCAGACTGATGGTCACAGCAACTCTGCTGACAAAGTTGCATTGGCAGAAAAGTCTTTCCTTTCACAACAGTATCGGAGTTGGAACTGATTGGGAAAGATTTGCCTTCTCTGATGAGTCACGTTTTCTGCTTCTTAGAATGGATGGACAAGGGTGTTTCAGAGACAAAAACGTCAGAAAGCAAACTACCTGTAACCATTAATGGAAGAACACAAGCTGATGATGGAGGCATTATGGTCTGTGGGAGCTTTTCATGGCATGCTCTGGGATACATACATGTGGATTGTTTTCCCTGGAGCAGATGGGATCTTTCGGCAAGAGAATGCAATATATCACAGCTAGAAATTTCTGACATTGGTTGGAAGTGCAATAATAAGAAATTCAAAGTACTACCCTGACCCCTTATTACCCAGAAATGTGCATCTGTGGGACCACCTCGGTTGTCATGTTCATTCTCTGAATCCTTCCCAAAACACCCTCCAGCAGTTGTAGGACGCAGTCAGCCTGGCTCCAGGTACCTGTGACAGCCTACCAAGACCTTATTGAGTCACTCCCAGCCCGTCTAGCTGCTGTCTGTGCTGCACATGGTGCTAACTCTGGTTATTAGCTGTTTGTCATAATAATGTGACTCAACTATGTACATTTATATCTGTATGTACAAAACAGAAATGAGTGAAACAGCACAATAAACTTTATGCAGATGGAACTTTGAGTAGTTCCTCAGATAGCTATAGTTTACAGTACATGAACTTTGTGATGGCTTCCACCTAACTACTTACACCACCATTTATACGGTATACATGGGATCCTTTAGTACATGTGTAGTTTTGCCAGCAAACTGCCCAAATAATAAGTACCAGGTCCCTTATGAAGTTATGGTAAAGGTGCAAATCTTTAAAAGGGTTTCATCCCTAAATTAGCTGTCCTGCCTTAATATTCTCAGGATTAGTGGGCAGCCTCTGCAGTTGAACTCCACCAATCAGAAAGTGATGACATAACCAAATAATATATGACATAATGTTCTATAATGGGAATACGCCTTTAAATTGCACCTCTAATTGCACCTTTTATTTCATTTTGGTATTTTTATCCTTTGTTACATTGATGTCACCCATTAAGTTGCTTTGTGAGACCAAACCAGCAATCTTGATCATATAAGCACTAATGCTATAACACTGCATCTTATGACCAGCTGCGCCGTCAGGGCAGTATTGGCAGTACTCCTGTCATGGGCTCTGACTGCGTTTTAAAAAGGGGCCTGCTAAGATGGTGCAAGATAGGAACTGGTAATTTGCATTCGAATTCTACATGAAGTTTATAGTTAAATATACATCACATATAATTATAATGGTTGTTTTGTGACAATGTAAAAAAAAGTCCTATTTTTTCCCTTGTCTGCTGTATAAACAACATTACTATACAATATATCATGTCATTACTAGATGTGAATCATTAGCCCATTACAGTAATGACACATGGTACAAAAATAATCATGTCTGTTAAACACAGTTATGAATGCTAAGTGAATTGTCACGATAGATAAAAGTCACTGTATTTCCAATACATCAGGGGAACCAGCCATGGAACCAAAGACAGCATTCATTATCTAGTTTACCCATGCAAGTTTATGTTACCTGGCAGTCCATGGTGGCTTCTCCTTAAAGAGCTTGTTACCTCAGCCCATCCGGAATAATCATGTGCCTTAAACTGACCTAAGTCGAGGATGACTGTCAACATTGCAGATCCAGTAATTTGTTCAATAGGCAGTTGGGTGATCTGACAAATCCATTTTCATTTTTTTTGCAAGGCATACAGACAGCTAAGGAGCCCAGCAGTAGAAAGACCCCTGATAATTACTGCTGGCAAACGCCATAAGTAACTTAAAAAAATGTGTGAAACTGATCTAATACCTAAAGCTTGACAAAAATGATTATCCATGTCAAATACACAGGGGACCAGAAGGCTGAAATAACTGAAGGCTAAATCTGAATTTCTTTCTCTTACTTAGTAGCAGTACATTACTTGTAGAGGGGTTTATTAATTAGGTAACAGTTTTGTTAATTAGGAAAAGAAAATCACCAATGCCCATTGGGGAAAACAGGCTCGCCTTCCTATATCTCAGCTTCTCGGATCCCTTTGTTATATTATGGGGGAAGGGTAATGTGACACTGAGGTTCACTTTATTCTAAGTTTATATTTTAAATATATTTAAATGTTATTTAATTTTAAATAAGCTGTAACCTAATTTCATGTATGTTTCTATCTTAAAAACTGTAAAAAATATGCAGAGAAGTAAAAAAGCAGCTAATTTTAAAACCGTTCAGCAGCTTAAAAAGATTACTAATGGTAAATCTAAATGGTAATGATAATGTCACCATTGAAGAGGAGATGATGACTGTAGGTGCAATAATGGTTCAAGTCAATTAAATTGTAGCTTAAAGGGGTTTTCTCACTACAAATATTAGCTAAATGAAGTTAAATGAAGACTTTTTCTAAATACATTGTTCCATTGGTTTTTTCTTTAGTCATAAAATGAGAGCGTTTTTTATATGCTCTAAAGGGCACCAAGGTTTCTTTGGTTACCTGCATACCAGAGGGACGTCTCTTATCCGATTAGTTGAGGGCAGGGATGTCTGTTATCTGATTCACTGAGAGCAGGGAGTGATGTCTCCACACTGACGGACTGAGATTGAAGCAAACTAATTATATCTATCAATATTAGCTTCACTAAACAAAAGGTACATGAGCTGTGAGGACTGAAAAACATGGCTTTATCTGTAATCTTGTTTGAGATAACAATCTCCTGCATTGTCAGAGTAACCGCTCGCTAGAAGTAAGGAAACAGTAAGTGCAAAACTGCTAAAACTCAGTGAAACAGTATGGTGAGAAACTCCCTTTAAAGTCAAAAACATATAAAGACTCTAAGGCCCCCACTAACATTCATTTACGGCTATGTCACCAATATTTAGCAGGATACCTTGAAATAGATATCCCAACATATACTGGGGAGGAGACACAGTGATCTATAGGGCAATTATATTCTGCCTTAAAATATGTTTATTCTATTTCCAGTCAGTATTAGTCAAACACTAAAGCACACTTTTTGTCTGGCATATAAAGCACGTACAAAATTAAAACAGAGCAAAGGTAGTCCAAGGCTATGTTTGCTCTATAGTATCCTGCGGTTTATATAGATACCTTTTTCAAGGTATCCCAAAGGATATCAACAATGAAGTCTCAAAATGTGATATAAATGGGCCCTAAGAACATCATCACCACAAAGGCTGTTAAAATAAATCCTGTGGAATAGAACATACTTTAAGCCGTATTGATTAGTCACAGCTCAAATCTCATTGACCCGAGCAAGTGTACTAAGGGCCTCATGTATGAAAACTGTCTAGGTTTAAGACTGTCTTTGTTGCCCATAGCAACCGATCAAAGCCCATAGCAACCAATCAGAGCTCTCCTTTCATTTCATATAGTGCTCTGAAAAAAATAAAAGGGAATCTCTGATTGGTTGCTATGGGCAACAAAGACAGTCTTAGACTCACATAGTTTTCAAACTGCAAGGAGATTGGAAACTACTCCAGGACAGCTATAACTGGGAATTTTAGAAATCTACAGAGATTATGGGCCCTGGAAAAATAAGAGGGGCGCTCTGATTGGTTGCTATGGGCAACAAAGTGATCTTTAGACCTAGACAGTTTTCATACATGTGGCCCTAAGTTTTCTTCATTTTTATTAGTTTAATTTGGCTAACTGAAAGGGGAATGTCAGGGCTGTAGATTTCCATGTAGTAAAATGTTACGTAGCAGTTAATTTACTGGCTATTCATTAACCTTTCTAATACAACGGAATTCCTCGCTTGACTGTTTTTCATGCTCTATTTTTATTTACTCTGGTTATTTATTCCGCATTGAGATGTTATGATAGTTTTCTCACAGAGTTATAAGAATTGCTGCAATAAACAAATACAACCGAGACCACCAAATAAACAAATAGACTACAATGTAAAAAGCAGGTCATGAATAAAATCGAGAAAAACATTCTGTTGACTTATTTAGTCTAATCTGAACTTTACCTGCTTTTGCAATAACTTTGGTTGTCTGACTTAAAAAATAAAACTCTACAAATCCACCTAGTTGTATAAAAGAGCACTCAAGATGTAAAATTCTTTTTAGATTGTCTGCTGATCTAGCTATGAAGCTCTCGCAGTCGGTCCGTTCTCTGTTTACTTCTGGTCAGAACATGACCGCAGTAGGCAGTGAGTGGCTTTGGCAGTCATGACTGTCTCTTCTAAGGGGAATGTCTGCCTCATTATTTTTTTATTTTATTTTACTGCTGCTCAAACCAATTTAAAATAAAAAATGTATATTCAACTCTGCCCTCACCGCCGTTCCTAGTGCTGTCCATCCTCACTCACTACCAGTCTTCTGTCTTCTTACTTCTTTCAAATCAGCGGTTACATGTCATTGCCTGACTTAACCATTTGGACAGCTCACTGGGTTGACATCTTCATTCAGAAGAAGAAAGAAGTAATAATGACGGCATGTAGTGATGACTCAGAGCTGGATCCAAGGCAAGGGGAGAGATGATTATAACTTTTACATGGGCAATAGCAGCAGTAAATTACCATATATACTCGAGTATAAGCTTAGTTTTTCAACACAAAAAATATGCTGAAAAAGCCTTCCTCAGCTTATACTCGAGTCACCCTTCATCTCCAGGCGCTGCCATGGATGGCCCGGGCGCTGAAGGAGATTTCTTCAGCTGTATGCGACTCATCTGGGAGCGCATACAGCTGACACGCGAGTCACCCCTCTGCGTCCGGGTGCTTCCATGGCCCAGGTGCTGGCGGCAATCTCTTCAGCTGTATGCGACTCCTCTGGGAGCGCATTCAGCTGAATCTTGAGTTACCTGTCAGTGTCTGGGCGCTTCCATGGCCCAGGCGCTGGCGGAGGTCTCTCAGCTGTATGCAGCTCCTCTGGGATCGCATACAGCTGACTCTCCATTTACCCGTCGGCGTCCGGGCACTGCCATGACCGGGCGCTGGCAGAGATCTCTTCAGCTGTATGCGACTCCTCTGGTCGCGCATACAGCTGAAGACACTATTGCGGAGCAGAAAGCAAGTGCTCCCTGCTCCGCATAGGACTCTGGATGGCCGCAAGCAGACCTGCCTGTGCGGCCTGATGACATCACGTCACCTGTACCAGAAGACGGAGCACATCGGAGCAGCGGGGGACAGAGGTGAGTACTTGTTTTTTTTATTTAAAACAAAAAACAACCCTGCCTATACCTGCCTAAGGGGGACATATACCTGCCTATTCCTGCCTATGGGGGACATTTAACTGCCTAAAACTGCCTATGGGGGACATAAACCTGCCTATGATGGACATTTAACTGCCTATACCTGCCTATGGGGGACGTAGCTAAAATACTGTATGTCAGCATTATATAGTCTACAAAAGAAAATGATTGGTAATGTAGCTCAAAGTAAACAAATGTTGACACTGACTGCCAGATACTTTTTAGTATTAGAAGTAGGGAACAGCACAGTGGAAATGTCTCATATTCAAGGGCTACAAATAATAAACTCCTCAATGATAACCATATTGTCCTGGTTATGATTAGCTACTACCTCTAGCAAAGGTTATGGAATCACAACAGGGATATCACTCACCTTATTTACTTCATAGCAAATATACAAATCACAGAAAAGATACAAAACAATGTTTGCGTAAGAGCTGAACATTCTTCTGGTTTTGTAACACTAAAGAAAGTAAATTAATTTAATTGACAAATCACACCATGAAATCAATCAATGCTGAGAAAAAAAATGGAATCACCTAGTAATGTGTATGTTTAAAACAAATACTGACACAAGTTTAAAAATGTGAATTTGTCTGAAGTTACAAAACAAAAGTATGTAGAGGGCATGCCGAGAATTTGGACTGGGCAAATTGAAAGAAAAAAAATTCCCAGCAGGAAAGTTGTCAGATGCAATAATGGAAACTTCAAACAATGTGATTTAAAAATTAGAAAACACACAACCAAACAAATGGAAGTGCTTGAAACCGAACTGTAAGAAATCAGCTGAATGAGACTGGATTTGCATATAGTTACATATACATATAGTTTTTCTAATTGAAAAAGAGAAAAAGACACAGATCTGTCGAGTCCAACCTATGTAACCCTGTATAACCTGTGATAGAATGTTTTTTCAAGAAAGGCTTATAAGTCCTTCATGGATGCTTAATGAAAGAATGAAGTCAGTTCACTTATGATGCAGGATGGTCACACTCAGACAGCGCACGTCCACTGCTCCAGTTGCATGTTCATATAATGTGATCCACAAAAACATAGGTAGGACAGCGAACACTGAGTGGTTCAAAGTCCAATAAAATCAATATTTATTAGTTATGAAAACTAAAAAACCAAATGGAGGCATGAATAAAGGAAAAAATTTACAAAACACCTCGATGCAAGTCTCGACCTGCCTATGTTATTGTGGATCACATTATGCTTAAGGAATCCATCATCACCACCTCTTGTGGCAGTGAGTTCCATAGTCTCACTTCTCATACAGTAAGGAATCCCCATCTATGATGATAATATAACAAAGCTAAATGAAAACTAGCTCCAATGCCTTAACAGATGAAAACAAGTTTACAATGGACTTAAGAGAAGCAATCATTGAGTATGGAAAATTGGATGAAGGTAATATTCTATGATCAATCACTAATGTGTATTGGACAAGGATATTATGCTGTTGCCCTTCTTAAAAACATATAAAGATGGCGCCTGAATAAAACAGTCATATTTCCGCACTCATTTTTAACAATGGGTTTGTCATGTCAAGGGAGGTGCAGTGAGCCTTAGCTGGAACCCAGCCCACTGTCCCTGCCTAGGCGGCAGATGCAAACTGGGCGACAGTCCCTGCGCTGCTAGAGTAATGGGGCCGTCAAGAGGAAGAATAGTCAGACAGTCCTGGTCAATAACAAATCGGGAGCGCCAAACCACAAATCAGAACCAGAGAGAAAAATATAAACAAGCTGAGGTCAAACACGAACGGGAGCGAGGTACAAAATCAGAAGACAAGCCGGGGTTAGTAAGCAAGCAGGGGTCTGGTACACGTGTAAGCAAGCACAATGCAAATCACAAGGGAAGAAGGCAGCCAGGAAATATCGCAGGCGCAGCACTCAGCCTGCATGGAGTTTAAATGTGATTCCCGGATACCGCCTCTGCAGCTGATTGGAGCGGCCTCCTGGTCCTCCCATTGGCTGGCGCGACATGCCCCCTGTCCAGAGTGGCTGGACCTCTGTCACTCACACAGCTCCCAGCAGACTGAATTTCAGGGCGGGGTCGCTGATCAGCTGCTGCAGACTGTTGCTCCCTGAAGGCTGAGCGCTGCCTAGCCCTGACAGGGTTGCAGTCAGGTAAAGAACCAGGGGAGATGGCAATCTTTGCCTCAACAGTTAATGCACAAGTAGACAAAGATTTTGCTCATGCTTCTTATAAAATTGAAATAGGTTTGGTAATGATTAAGACATTTTTTAGGATGACAATACATTTTTGTCACAAAGCAAAGAATATTAAATTGCTAACTCTTCAGGAAAAGCATATCAAGTGAATGATATGGCAAAAAAATGGCTTACAGGTGTCCCCTGCTGCTCTGGACACGAGTGGTGTCGACACCTGCGTAACAGGCCATGGGCACACTCGTAACTGTATGTCCTGGCGCTCATACTCCCCTCTTGTCGCTCCCTGATCCTCTTGTGCTGGTCGGTGTGCGCGTCCCTGCTTTCTAGGATGCGCACAGCAGTTCTGTAAAATTTAAAGGACTAGTGCGCCGGTGATTCTTTATCACTGGGTGCTGACCCCATTTATTTCTGCCTTTTCACCTTACTGCTTCCCAGATCTATGTGCTCTTGTTGCCTTAGAGAAAGTGTTTCTTGTGTGTCTGCCTTTACCATGTTTCTGATCTCCTGCATTTGTCCCTTGACTACGCATTGCCTGCGGCCTGCTCTGACCTTCCTGCCTGTCCTCGACTAGGAGGCTGTCATATGATTCTGTACCTCGCTACACCTCGGTTGCCACCGCAAGCAAGTCGTGTCAGGGGTAGCAACCTAGACTCCGCTCACTGACATGCCTTACACCACCACTACCCACTACCCATGGATTCACTACCCACAGCTGTTACAGTTGGATCTGGCCATAGATCCTGCTGTGGTGCCCTTGCCGAATGTTGAAGAGATCACAATGGTGGTAGCTCAACAGTCCCAACAGACCACCCAGCAGGCGTCCACCATAATGCACCAACTCCCTGCTGGCCAGCAATCACCATATACACCAGATGTTATGCCTCATCCTGCAGTTCCTGTGGTGTCCGTCGGTCCCAAGCTGCATCTAGTCATGCCAACCAAATATAACGGGGCTTCATTATGCAGCGTGCCATTCACAGGTGCCATTCGTGGTTAGTTTTCTCACAGTACCAGTCTCTTTTGGGATCAGAATGGTCCAGATTTTTGCAGTGTTTTTAAGAAACCTGCACATGCGTCTTTCACTGTAACTGCTCTGCTTGGCCTACGCCAAGCTGATTCCACAGTCAGGCTATATGCCGTAGAGTTTTGTACTCTTGTCTGAACTCTCGTGGAATAAACGAGGCCCTTGTCGCTACGTTCTGGAAGCGTCTTGTGGGCAGGATAAAAGAGAAGCTGGCTGGTTGGGACCTTCCTTTATCATTGAGTGACATCATCCATCTTGCCACCCGCGTTGAAATTCGCTTTGCTGAAAGAAGAAGGAGCTACACCAAGAACGTGCAGAACGCGCACCAGTCTGGCCACGCCGCCTTCCCCGTCTTGCCCCATTGTTTCAAAGGCCTCCACTTCCTCCATCAGCGGCTGCTTTAAAAGAACCCATGCAAGTGAACAGAGCCCACCTCACTCAGCAAGAATACTCCCATCAATGACAGCAGAATCTTTTCCTCTACTGTGCCAGTCCTGAACACTTTCGTATGAACTGTCCATTGCATCCGCGAAACTCCCGCACCTAGGCTACATGGGAGAGGCGTCCCTAGGTTTGAACTTTACCGCTCTACATCTGACCATGCCAGTCCATTTCTGCACCTCGTCTGGGGTCACGTTCCAAACTTCTGCCTTCGTGGATTCTGGATCAGCCGGGAACTTCGTTGACGCATCTCTGGTCTCTAAGTATCGTCTCCCAGTGGTCCAGCTTGTCAAGACTCTGGTTATCTCATCCATTAATAGTGAGTGCCTGAGTGACTCTATTCAGTAAGGCACTGACCCTCTATGTCTCCAAGTGGGGGCATTGCACAAAGAATCGAGTTCTACATGTTGCCCCACCTCCTCTGCAGTCCTTCTGGGACTTCAATGGTTATAGCATCACGCTCCAGTCCTCAATTGGCAAATGGGCAAAGTCACATGTTGGGGACAAGACTGTCATTCCTGCTGTCTTGCGGTACCGCGTCCTGTGCATACCAATTCTCCATTGACGTCTTTCAAGGCTCTGCTGGGTCTGCCCAATCCATAACAGGAATTCTCTGATGTATTCTCAGAGAAGCAGGCACAGACCCTTTCTCCTCATCGAACTTATGACTGCCTAATAGACCTTTTGCCAGGCACTAGCCCTCCACAGTGCAAGGTCTATCTGTTGTTGGTGCCAGAGACTCAGGCCATGTCGAACTACATTAATGAGAACTTTCAGAAGTGTTTTTTCCACAAGTCTTCCTCTCCTGCCAGTGCCAGATTTTAATCTGTAAAGAAAGAAGACGGTTCACTCCATCCCTGCATAGATTATCGGGGTCTCAACAAGATAACTGATGAAAACCAGTATCCACTACCACTAATCTCTGAGCTCTTCAACCAGATCTGGGGTGTCAAGATTTTCACAAAGTTTGACTTGTGCAGAGCCTATAACCTAATCCGAATTCTTGAGGGAGATGAATAGAAGACTGCATTCAACACCCGGGACAGTCACTTTGAGTGACTTGTGATACCCTTTGGTCTTTCCAATTCTCCTGCCGTTTTCCAAGAATTTGTAAACGAGATCTTCAGGGATCTCTTGGACTCTTGTGTCGTATATCTGGATGATATCTTGGTCTTCACGGACAATCTAGAATTTCATTGGGCTCACATATGTCAGGTTCAAAGATGTTTGCGAAGCAATCAGCTCTATGCCAAGGTGGAGAAATGTGTCTTTGAATGATCCTCCCTGCTTTTCCTTGGTTACATTGTCTTGGATAGGCGACTTCAGATGGAATCAAACTTTTACCTGTCTTGCAATGGCCTTGACCAATTAGTCTTCGGGCCATCCAGCGCTTCCTGGGTTTTGCCAAACACTTCTGGCAATTTATTCTGCACTTCTCTACCATGGTGGCGTCCATTGTGGCACTTACTAAGAAGAATGGAAACCCCAAACTTTGGCCACTTGAAGCAGAGGAAGTCTTCTCCCATCTGAAGTCCATGTTTGCCCTCCATACCTATGGTGTGCCATCTTGACTAAGAGAAAACCTTCTTCCTTGAGGTCAAAGCTGGGGTGGTCCTTACACAGAAAAACCCTAGTGGGAAAACAGTTACCTGTTGCTTTTTCTCAAAGACCTTTTTCCCTGCAGAGAGAAACTACACCATTGAGGATCAGGAAATACTGGCCGTTAAGTTGACTTTAGAAGAATGGTGCCATCTGCTGGAAAGGGCTTGTCATCCAGTCAACATCTACATCAAACACAAAAATCTGCTCACCGTCTAAATCCTCAGTAAGCTAGATGGTCCCTTTTCTTTTCCAGGTTCAATTTCCAGATATCCACTTCAGACCTGCTGATAAGAACATCAAGGCCGATTCCCTCTCTCACGCTTCTGATGTAGTAGGCCTGGAATCTGCATCTCAGCAAATTGTTCCTCCTGAACGCCTGATCTCTGCAGCATCAAGCTCCAATGCATTTCTCTGGGGAAAACTTTTGTGTGTCTGGCACTTTGAAAAAAGATTTTGAAGTGGGGACATTGCTCTGTGGTGGCTGGGCACCCAGGAGTTCAAAAGTCATGCCAACTCATATCCTGCTATTACTGGTGGCTAAATCATGATAAAGACATTGTGGACTTGTGGACTGTTGAATATTGTGCCACCTGTGCCTGCAATAAATCCTCCTGTCTCAAGCCTGCTGGCCTTCTACAGCCTGTGCCTATTCTGGATGTTCCTTGAACCCACATTGCCATGGATTTTGTCACAGATCTACCACCTCTTTGAACAACACAGTCATTTGGGTGGTTATGGATCAATTCTCAAAATTGTCTCACTTCGTGCCATTACCCGGTCTTCCTTCTGTCTACATTTATTTTATCTGCATGTACTTCATCAGCACATCGTCTCTGATCGAGGGGTCTAATTTGTGTCTAAATTCTGGCATGCTCTCTGCTCCAATCTGCAGGTGAAACTGGACTTTTCATCAGCATACTATCCTCGAATGGCCAGGTTTAAAGGGTGAACCAGGTTCTGGGTAATTACTTGCGCCATTTCGTCTCTGCACATCAAGATGACTGGGTCAGTCTTCTATCCTTGGCAGAATTCTCCTATAACCACCTGGATTCTGACTCTGCCAGTGCTTCACCCTTCTATATAGTTTATGGCCAACATCCTTGTCCTCCTCTCCTACTATAAATCTTCTCTGACATCCCTGCTGTGGATGCTCAAATGTGGGACTTTATGATTATCTGGAGGCAGACACAATGATTCCTACATTTTGCAGTTTCCTGCATGAATAGTCATGCTAATAAAAAGACCACCTCCAGTCTTTGTCACAGGAGAAAAGGTGTGGCTATCCTCAAAGTATATACGCTGAAGATTCCCAGTTACAAGCTGGGTCCACGTTTCTTGATTCTTTTTGAAGTACTGCAGTGGGTTAACTCAGTGGCCTATAAATTTTGCCTTCCTCCTACAATTTGTGTCCCGAACTCCTTCCATATCTCTCTCCTTAAACCATTGGCCCTCAACCGCTTTTCCCTAAAAGTCACTTCTACAACCCCTCAAGCCGATTCCACTGATGTCTTCAAAGTTAAAGCGATTCTGGCAGAGAAGACTAGTAGGGGGAAGTGGTACTATTTTGTGAACTGGAAGGGGTTTGGCCCAGAAGAGAGGTCCTGGGAATCGGATGACAACATTCTTGACCGAGACCTCCTACAAAAACTTCATCAGACTAAAAAAAGGGTAATATCTAAAGGGGGGGGGGATTTCTGTTACGGCTGTCCCCGCTCTCCACACTGCGGGTCGCTCGATCCACTCCTCCTGCTGCTCCGGACACGGGTAGCACTATAACTACATGTCCCGGCGCTTGAACTCACCTCTCCTCACTCCCTGCTGATCTCGTGCCGACCGAGGCGCTGGCTCTGTAACATTTAAAGGGCCAGCACACCGGTGATTCCTTATCACCGGGTGCTGACCCTATTTAGTACTGCCTTTTCCCCTTACTCTTTGTTGGATCTATGTGCCCTCATTGCCTTAGAGAAAGTGTTTCTTGTGTGTCTGCCTCTACTGTGTTCCTGACCTCCTGCCTCCGTCTCTTTACTACACTTTTTCTGCCTTCTGCCCTGACCTTCCTGCCTGTCTCCAACCACGAGCCTGTCATACGATTCTGTACCTCTCTACACCTTGGCTGCCCCCACAAGCAGGTCGTGTCATTGGTGAAAACCAAGGGCCCACTTAGACTCCGCCCCCTAACATGGCTTCCACCACCGCTTGCAGTGGTCCAGTAAATCCCCTACCCAGAGCTGTTATACAATGATATGGTGAAAATTTATGGTCTACATAAAGAAATTAGTCTCCAACAAGGTTGGAGCTAATCTATCAATCACTTTTCAAGACGGAGGGAACTAGATGTAGAATACTATAAACCAATAGAGAAGCTCATTCCTCAACAAATTCAGATTTGTCATAAAAGTGTGAGGAGAAGCAACAAAATACAAACTGGATTTTTTTTGTTGATGATTCCATAATTGTTTCCTTAGCAATGAGTGATTCCATAATTGTTTCCTACTTGATCTGGATGTTACATAAACCCATCATGTTGAGCTATTGAACAATACTGTCATATCTCAATTAATATACTTGCTATTAAAGGGGTTGGCCATGATGTATGAAAAAGTAATATAATGCTCTAGAGGCCCTATAAAAAAAAAGGGTATTGACACCCTCACTTCCGAACAGGCACATCAGTCATGTGCCTCTACTTACATCACCTCCTGTTCACCTGTTCACCCCCCAAACGGTGATGCACAAAGAAGATGCATAGTGGACCTCGGTGCCCTACTAGAGCCTGAACATGGCTGCATGACGGTGATGTGCCTAGAAGTTAAAGAATGTAAACAGAAGACCAAGGAGAGCCAGCGTTGGAACCAGGGACTGAAGGTAGGCGAGTACAAGTTTTTATTTTAGTTTTAAAGGGGTTATCCAGGAGTTTATTGATTTCATAGAACACTATAAACGCAATTTAGTATTGCGAAATCAAGTAAAGATATTCCACTACCTCCATGTGTTTCTTTTTCTATTTGCCCTCTTCATTCATCTATCATGAGATCGCCACATTTTTGCAGTATAGACTCCTGTTGTGGAGGGTCAGTAGTTTCCCACACTCTCATTCCTACAAGTCCCACAAATACATTACAGTTATCAAATCTATGGCTCTCCCTGCCCCCACCCCCACCCCCAAATACCTCCTAGCACTGTTTCAGGAGGGCCCTGCCCTGAACACCCTTACATCATCATTCTCAAACAGGTACTGCTCCAGTTCACATCTTGGTTGCCTGCAACAGGCTGTGCATAATACTGTGCACCAATCAGTTTGTAACATGGTAAACAAACATTCTTTCCTTATCCAAATGATATAAACACTCAACCGGCACCACTTTCTTAGGTACAACCGGTCCAACATGCTCGTTAACACTTAATTCTAAACAGCCAATCACATGGCGGCAACACTCAGTGCATTTAGGCATGTAGACATGGTCAAGACAATCTCCTGCAGTTTCAAACCGAGCATCAGTATGGGGAAGTAAAGGTGATTTGAGTGCCTTTGAACGTGCATGGTTGTTGTGCCAGAAGTGCTCTGGCTGCGTAGATTTCAGAAACTGCGCAATCTGATCTCCTTGATTCTTCAACGCCAACCATCCTAGGGTTTACTAGAGTAATGGTTCCGAAAAAAGAAAAAACATTCCAGTGAGCGCAGTCCTGTGGCGGACATTTCCTTGTTGATAGCCAGAGGTCAAAGGAGAATGCGGGGCAGACGGTTCGTGAGCTGATAGAAAGGCAACAGTGACTCAATAGCCACCACATTACAACCAAGGTAGGCAGAAGAGCATCTCTGAACCACAATACGGCCAACATTGAGCAGATGGGCTACATAGGCAGCGCAGAAGACCACACCGGGTTGCCACTCCTAGTCAGCAGAGAACTAGAAATGAAGGCCTCCAATTTTGCGCCCAAGCTCCATCGAAATGGACAGTAGAAGATTGGAAAACACGTTGCCTGTTCTGATTGAGACCCGATTTCAGCTGCGACATTCCGGATTGGTTATGGTCAGAATTTGCGTCAACAACATGAAAAAGCATGGATCCATCCTGCTTGTATCAACGGTTTTCAGGCTGTGGCGGTGGTTTCCAGGTGTGGGCAATATTTCTTGTGGCACTCATTTTGGCCCCTTGGAAACCAATTGAGCATCGTGTGCAACACCTTGTTGAATCTAAGCCAACGTAAGAATTGGAGCATGTTCTGAAGGCAAACCCCAGGGAAGGTCCAACCCGTTACTAGCATGGTGTACCTAATAAAGTGGCCGGTGAGTGTATGTAATACATGTTCAAATATTTCATTTGGTTTATATATTTCTATGTGTGTGCTGTACATCCCCCACAGCAAGTACACACCTATCCCATCATTTTAACTCTGATTGCTGTGGGGAATATGGCATCACTCAGCTTTCCTATACACTAGATAGCCTATATAACATTCAAGAAAGGTGGTTGATGCCACATCCCCCACAGCAATCAGTTTTTGATCATGGGAAAGCTGTGTGCCCACTGTAAGGGATGTGGCACCATCCCTGCACCCAGTGACATCAGGGCAACTTCTCATGATGTTTTACCCTGGCACCACTACTATATAAAGAGCAGTCGATAGACTTTTTTCTGAACTGATGCCTGGATAAAATCTCAGAGGTCCCACATGCACCTTCCAGACCAATCAAACAATGCAAGTCTTCTTGACACAGTTTGAAAAGGTCATTTAGCAAATGTATCAACAATATACATCTCCTCCTATCAAAAGGTAAATACAGTGCCATAATACTTGAAGGCACCTAGACTTCTTCAGCTAGCAGTGACGAGTCCACTATGTTACACATTGTTTCAACTGTTATGTGTCCACATTAGTGTATAACACCCTCACACCTCCAGCTCTGTACGTTACATTACTGTCAGCACCTCTGTTTCCATATTGACTGATGAGTCAGTAGAGGCAGCCAAATCTTTCTCTGCTTAGGTCACACCCACTACAGGGGAATGTTTCTGAGCTAAGCCTGGCTCTAAGAAAGCACACCCCACCCCACTGAGTTAATGAGCAAAATGTTCAATTAATAACATTAATCATGGACTCACATGGTTTCATGAAGTCAGAAGAGAAGCGGGTACAAGGGCCCTCTATCTGATTTTTCAAAGCAGAACCGGTAAATAATTTTTAATGAGTATCAATTACAAAGGTCAATATGATTAAGTTGTGAGCTCTATAACAAATAAAAAGAAAACCTCATTTAGTGGCGCTTTTAGGGCACTATATTAATTTTTTATATGATATGAACAATCCCTTTCACCAAAAACCTGGGTGTCATTCTTCAATATTTTTGCCAGGGCTTGAAAATTATGCTAGAAGGTGCAAACATGACTCCTTCATATCTTGCTTTTATTGGGCAAATCTTCAACCGCCACGATACAGTACAATATACTCTTTTATGTTTTATTCAGGCCAGTCATATACTTATGTATCCTACTGTGACAAGAGGGGTGATATAAGGGCTACCTGACACCTGTATAACAGTCATCCAAAAAGGAGCTGTATCTGACATCAAGTGGGTGAAAGTCAGGCACCCATTTAAGAGGTGACCTTGAACAATGCCACAAACATAAATACTTTTGTAACGGGTTATGAAAAAAGTATGTAATTTTAGCACAGGTCTAAAGGTTATAAAATTTAAGCAGAAAAGGTTCTATACAACTTTTAAACAGTTTAGATTCTCCAAAAGTAAACTATATCAGGTGAAGAATGAAACTTCAGAAAAATTTTGTACTGTGGCGGTCCTCAGTTATAAAGTATTTGGAAGACAGTCGGTTAACGAAAATTTAAATGTGATGTTAACAACCCTTATGACAATATCAATGTCCACCTTATTCAACCATTAAAAACTGCCTTTCTCATTTTAAAAGTGGAAGGAAAGATGTTATTGATAAGAAGAGGACTGGAAGACTGATTTTTGTGTCACCATAATAAAACATTGATACTGTCCATGATATGATTTTGGATAAAAGATGAATCGGCCTGAAATGCCAATCAGAGACTTTGAACATCTCATACGAATATGTTTTTCATATTCTTTACAAAAAAATTAGAAATAAGAAAGCTATCCACAAAATGGATATCCAAATGTCTCAATGCTGATCAAAAGCGAAATCAAAGATATTGGATTGCTGTGTTACAGTGGATGAAACATAGATACATCATTATGATCCGAAAAGGAAGAAATGTCTACTAAGAGGAAACATTCTGGTTCTCCTCGCCCAAAATGTTTTGAGTGCAGAAGTCTGCTGGAAAGTTCTTGTCTCCATTTTCTGGGAGAAAGATGGCAAAATTTTATCAACAGATTTACTGAGCATAGAAAGTCAGGGCAATGAAGAGAATGCTAGGCATATCTATTAAGCAAACTCAAGTCAAAATTGTTGATAGAGAATCCACGGCACTTATTTTGTAATTCTCGAAGAATACAATTTATTGAATCATAAAGTAAATCATCAGCTCTCCAATTCAGTATATAAAGGCAAGGTGATAGAGCAGATAAGGCCACAAATCAGTCCGACGTTTCTGCCATGATAGGCCTTCTTCAGGTACAAAGCCAGTGACTGATAAGAAAGTCCAACGAGACTGGAGAGTTTAGCACACCTTGCCTTATTATTGAATTTGAGTAGCTGATTAATATCACTAAAAATGATCCAATAAATATTGTAATTCTTCTATAATTACAAAATAAGTGCCGTGGATTCTCTATCTAATAGACTGTAGCGCGGATTACCACTGAGACACCACCCGACTTGCGTGTACACCCAAAAAGGAGTGTGCCCCCACCACCTCTCCTTCTTTCTCTCATCTTCCAAGTCAAAATTGTTAAAACATGACAAGAGAAAGTTTCCAAAAGCACCTTATTTTTTTAAGTCTTAGATTGCCTTGCAAAAACTCAATAAAATAACCTATGAAATTGTCAATTGTCACGGACGCCCCTGCGACCACTGTCCCCAGTCGGCAGGCGCGACCGTGCCCCCTGCCTCCGCAGCGAGCCCCGTCCCTCTTTTTTTTTTTATTTTTTTGTTTTTTTTTTTTTTTTTTTTTATTTTTTTTTTATTTTTTTTTTTTTGTTTCGGGTTCGGGGTCCGCCTCGTCGTCTCGGCCCCCTCCGGCGCCCACTTACCCGGCTTGCGCTCGCTGCACATTCAGTGTCCGTCTCCCCCGGCACGTGGCTACAGCCCCTAGGGGGCGGCGCGCGCCGGCAGTTTGATTTAAAGGGCAGTGCGCCGTATTGGTACATGCCTGGGCACTGCTCCTATTTAGTCCGGCCCCTTCCTGCCAGGCCCTTCTCGCGGATCCTAAGTAATGTTTCCTAGGAGAAAGCGTCCAGAGATTCCTGTTTGCCTTAACCGTTGTACCGACCTTCTGCTTGTCTACCGACTACGAACCAGAGCCCGCCTGTCCTGACCTTCAGCATGTCTACCGTCTACGAACCCGAGCCGCCTGTCCTGACCACCTGCCTGTTCCCCGACTACGACCTGCCTGCCTTCCTGTACCTTTGCCTTGGCCACCATCGCGAGCAAAGCCCTCCATTGGTAGTGACCTGGTGGAATCCCGCCTGCAGCAAGACCATTCCCGCTTTGGCGGCGGGCTCTGGTGAATAACCGGACCCACTTAGATTCCACTCCCTGGTGTGGGCTTACGTCATCGCCTGCGGTGGTCCAGTGGATCCACCTCCAGACCGTTACATCAATCAACTGCCATATTTTCCTAATTTGGCCCCACCTGATTATGATCTCTTCCTTAAACTCAAAAAATCATTTATAGGTCAAGAATGTGTGACAAATGAGATTGTAATTGATGCTGTATAACAAAAATTACTTTCTTTAAATAAAAGATTAGAATTACTTTTTGATCAATCCATTAAATGCATAGGGTTGAAATGTGATTAGGTTGAATAAAATAATGTTAATTTAAAAAACATGTTTTTTTCTAGGCTAGGCCAACTATATATCAATACCACCTCAAAGATTTACATTTGATTGCATGCTGTTGTTTCAACATGAGTCATATACTTCTACATATAGCATATTCCCAAGAAAACTGTATTTCATAGATGCTTGAGATTTCTGTTGTACTTACATAAGTCTTTGTAAACATAGCAAATCAAATATATGATGTTACATTCTGACCTTCTTACAAAAAAATACAGTAGCTTGAAAAAGACATGGCATGCATGACACATCATGAAGTATAATACAGTAAGAAAGACTGCAAAATTAGTAGCTCTGCCTACCTACTGATCTTAAGATGACTTTCTTTTTTTACATTTTAAAGCTTGGTAACAGAAAAGAGCATATACACACGTGGACTGAACTGCTGGTACCCATCCGTTAAAGAAATAAAAACCTACAATGTTCACTGAAATAACGTAAAACTGTCAAAGGAAATAATATATTAAAATTTTATGAAACTCCACTAATGAAAAACAGACATTGTACTTGAATTGTTGTTTAACTGAAAAAAAAAAAAAAAGAAAAAACAAATGAAAGTGGCCTAGATAAAAATGATGGTATACATAGAAAAGATTGAAAATAATTGGACCATAGGGACATGCTAAATTAAGGATCACAGGTATCTTCACACTTGTAATGTTCGATTTCAGCCCTATAACAAGTATGAAAATAGTCACTGTGCTGTTTGGTACTCTGGTGTGTCCCACAGTGAATATGGCCCAAAGAAAGCCAAGAAGAGAGCTGTCTCAGGAGAGTAAAAAGAAAAGTATAGACAAACATGTTAAAGGTAAAGACTATCTTGATGATCCTATTACTACAGTTGCACATATTATTCAGAAATCTGAGGTCTGTGGGACTGTAGTTAACCTCCCTGAATGTGGCCACAAGAGGGAAATTTATTGAAAATTGAAGAGACAATTAATACGACAACCAAAGAGCCGAGAACAATTTCCAAGGAGACTGGAGGTGAACTCCAAGGTCAAGGTACACCACAGTCAGATTGCACCATCCGTTGCTGAGTTTAATGAATTAATGAGTTCAGGAATTACTTTGGTAAGATTTGTGGCTCCAAATGGATCTAAAGTTTACAATTAACCATAATGTTTTTCATTAGACAATGAAAAGTTACATTGTGGGAAAAACACCATATGACCTTTCCAATAAGTTAACACAATGTCAAGCATGAACATATCTACAACATGTTGTTTTGTCCCTACTGTATTACCCTTGGTGATCAGAGGTTAACCTCTATATAGAAATATAAAATGTTACCTATATTGGGTTTTAGTAATGTTTGTGTATATTATGAACTGCATGTAGAGTAGGTTGCAAAAGTATTCATACCCCTTAAACTGTTCCTCAGTTTTAAATGTTACAGCCACAAACTTAATTGCATTTTATTGATATTTTGTGGGTTAGAGCAACACACAGTAGTAAGGATTTGTGAAGTTTAAAGAAAATGAGACTTGTTTTTCATGCCACAGATTCTCAATGGGATTTAGGTCTGGACTTTGATTTGGCCATGTTAACATATGAATATGCTTTGATTGAAACACTTCCATTGTAGTTTTGGCCTGTAATGTTTAGGGTTGTTGTCCTGCTAGAAGGTGAACCTACGCCTCACTCTCATGTCTTTCGCTGCCTCTTATATGTTTTCCTCCAGGATTGCCCTGTATTTAGCTACATCCATCTTCCCAACAACACTGAACAGCTTCTCACTCCCTGCTGAAACAAAGCATCCCCACATCATGATGCTGTCACCACCATGCTTCACGGTGGAGATGGTAAGTTCAGGGTGATGTGCAGTATTGGCTTTCCTCCACATATAGCGTTTGGCATTTAGATCTCATCTGACCAGAGCGCCTTCTTCCACATGCTTTCTGTGTTCCCTACATAGATTTTTTAAAACTGCTTATGGAACTTCTTATGTCAAAAAGGGTTTTCTTCATGCTGCTCTTCCAAAAAGGCCAGATTTGTGGAGTACATGACCAGTAGTTGTACTGTGGACAGATTCTCCCACCTGAGTTGCGGATCTCTGCAGCTTCCTCAGAGTGATCCTGGGCCTCTTTTCTGCTTCTCTAATTAGTGCTCTCCTTGTCTTGGCTTTCAGTGTAGGTGGACGGCCATGTCTTGGTAGGTTAGCAGTTGTGTCATACTCCTTCCATTTACGGATGAAGGATTGAACAGTGCTCCACGAGTTGTTAAAAACTTGGGCTATTTTCTAAAACCTAACCCTGCAACAAACTTTGCCACAACTTCATGCCGAGCTATCTGGTGTGTTCTTTGGTTTTCATGATGCTGTTTGCTCAGTAGTGTTTTCAAAGAAAGCTCTGAGGTCTTCACAAAACAGCTGTAGTTATACTGAGAATAAATTACATTTAGATGTACTCTTTATTGATTACGTGACTTTCAAAAGCAATTGGTCCCACACTGAATTTTAGTTGAGGGTATCAGAGTACAGAGAGCTGGATAATTATGTACACTGCACTTTTCAGTTTTTAAATTTGCACATTTGGAAAAGCACGTATCATTTTCTTAACACTTCACAAATACTTGATATTTTATGTTGCTCTATCACATAAAATATCAATAAAATACATTTAAATTTGTGGCTATAACATTTAAAAATGAGGAACAGTTCAAGTTCAATGGTATAAATAATTTTGCATACCCACTGTATAAAGTTGCATACAGTTTATAGCATATATATATATATAAAAAAAACATAGATATGCTCACTGCTCCTGTTTCGTCTCTCGTGTGATAGTAACGTCCGGTGCACGGAAGGTTCCACCCGGCCACTGGTGCGCACACTAGATCCAAAGAAAAACTGAAGTTTCCAGCATTCGGATAGAAATTTAAAATCAAAAAATCTTTATTGGTCCCATAGATTAAAAAATATAGTAAAAATCAACATAGTAGGCATGGAGATAACATCCTTTACTCGTTTCAGGTCTTAGCTTACTCATAACGAGAGATTTTTTGATTTTTACTTTCTATCCAAGTGCTGTAAACTTCAGTTTTTCTTTGGGTCTAGTGCATACAGTTTATGCAGTAAGATATTTGCCTCTGCAGTGTACATAATTTGTATATATAATTGAACGTTCAAGAAATAGGAAAATGTTCATCTTGCCCCAGATTGCCTTAGTATATTTTAGCAGAGCAAACAATGGTAGCAGATTCAATTATCAGAGAATGTACGCCTAGATATTTGTTCTTTCAGGATGTTCACTTGTAAAGTAAATGCAAACTAAGGTAGAATACAGGACAAAGTAAAACAGCAGCAAATAGCAGACTTTCTGCTTACATTACAAGTCGGAGAAGGATGTTTAATCAATATCTGACTCATTCAAATGACCTGAGCTGAAAATTGAGCATCAGTCAATCCAAGTACATATACATATGGCATACAGGCACAATAAAATATTTATAAATAATCTTTTGGGAAATAAAACAAAAATCTAAAAGTTGTCATCTTCTGTGAGGACTTTTAGTACTTTATTCTATTTGTAGGTTATCTTAATCTGGCAGATGATGGATTTGCAACACTAATACAAGCCACTATTAAAGGAGTTTTTAAATAATATTGGACTTGTAGTTTTACAAAGGGAAAAGGGTAAGGGAAATGACTTTCAAACAGGAAATGCTGCTGCTCACCTGCAAAGCATATACCATAGGAAATGCACATATTACACAGAAAACATCACAGGGAAATGAATTAAGACTCAGCCAAACATTATGAGGATTTTCTTTTTCTTTTGTTGGTTTGCTGGACACTCCCTCCAAATGTATCGTATGACTTCATATCATTCAATTTTTTGCTTGCCCTAAAATTTGCATTGGTTCTCTCTACATCTAACTTTCTCATACTGTAAATGTAAATGTTCTCTCTTACAGTTCTGTGCATTAAACTGTGGGAAAAGTGAATTTAAAAGGTAATATGAATATTTAATTGCAATAAAATGTCTTACATTTCATTAAGCAATGCTGTTACTGTAATTTCAAAGTGGAATAGCTTTTTATAGGTGTTGTAATATTATGAGAGGCCCATGCATATGTCCAATTAGGGTTTATAAATGTCTATCAATAAGATCAGAGAGCTTCATGAAAAAGGAGCTCCTGCTCTGGAGGTGGTAGCCCAACCATGCATTACAAAGCCACCCCTCTGCATGAATACTGTGTAATACTACATTACCCCTGCAGCAGCAATGTGAGGCTGCTTGCAAATAATAACCTACAGTTGTAACTGGACTACACACTGCATATATCCGAAAGGTTTATGTAATAAATAACAATAGTACCTACAAATAACATACACCAAAACACAAAAAAAATAAAATTGATTGCACTTCTAAAGGCAAGAAGAATAACAAATGTACATAACACTATCTATCACATGTCTGGAGTAGAAAAACTACAAGGTGCTCAAGAAAGAATCATAAACAGTCACATACATATGAGAATGAATAAAGTACTAAAAGATATCAAAGCAAGATATAAAGACAATGTACGTGTGCCCCACCATACGTTTCGACCATGCTTTGGGAAACTGTGGAAATCTAAAACTTGCATGTCAATATTGATGATGTATATATATTTGATCCAACCTGAAATTTTATAATTGAGAGATGATTTGGATAGATAGTAAATATTATTAGCATTACTTGTAGTAACTAATAAGGAGAAATGTGAATAAGAAACATTAGAATTCGAACCCCTAGAAATGAATTAGAAACATTAGTGACTGTTGCAACCATGTGCTGAGGAAAGACACCCCTTCGGGGCCCTTGCACGGCACAGAGCAAATACCAGTCGAATTATCCGACCGGTATTCACTCTGTTTTGCGGCCGTGCAAACTGTTCGGCAGAAAATCCGTGTAGTGTGGACTGCTGCATGGATTTTCCATAGAGATCCATGATAAAGTTTGACAGACGGTATACAGACGACTTTCAAAACCGAAAACCATCTGTGAAACCGGCTGAAAAACCTGCCGTGGGGACATGCCCTTTATCACTCTGCAATTACAATAAGAAGGACCACAATGCAATAGTAGCACAGAAATGATGCTAAAGTTAAAGTATATTTTATTTAATACTGAACATAGTCAGAAAACTCTCTTACATCGCTAAGGCTATGTCCACACTGCATAAGAAAACGATCGTATGTCCGGCGCTTTTTGTTTTTTAAAAGCGCCGGAGATATGATCGTTCCTGCGGCCCCATAGCCGGCAATAGGAAAGACGAGCTGCTGTCTACACAGCTCGTCTTTTCTCTGCCCATCTTTCGGCAGCGGCGTATTATACAACATGTTGTATAATACGCCAGTGCTTCTCGTCTTCTTGACGTCTTCCCATACAATACAATTGTATGGGCGACGTCAGGAAAATGAGAAGCGACCGCGGCTTTTGTCACAAAGCGTGTCCTGCATCAGAGAAAAAACGGCCGCTTTTGGGCCGTTTTTTGTCTGATGCAGTGTAGACACAGCCTAAAGCCACTTCTCCTTGTAACAATAAAATATGTTGCAACAAGCTGCTATGTGATTTCCTTTCAAATCCTTTCTTCTACATGTTCTGATGCTTTCTTCTCCCCACCAGTAAACTTTCTGTTTCAATGACCATCCTGTCTATACATCAGTATTTATTCCGTGCAGCACAGATAACTATGTATAATACAGACGGTACCTGGTTGTCATATAAACTGAACCAGCAGGTACTGAAGACAGAGACAAGAAGTGTCAAATAGAAAAATATAATTCAGATATAACGCTTATGTTGATTTTTTTTTTTTTTTTTTTTTTTCTTTTAGCAGTGGAGAAATCCAACAAATATATCAGTGAATACAAAGAGGTTGCAGAATAAGCACAAGAAAAAAAAATATTTGTTAGTGTATTTTTTTTTTCGATTCAAAAGATACTTTATTGAAAGGTGGCAGATTATACAAAAACAAATGCAAAAAGGGAGACTTGGGAATCTCCAAAAATGCACAATACATAACAATATTAGCAAAGAAGTGAGGCCCTGAGGCCTGAAACATAAGCTGAAGTGTAGTCAATGTTAGTGTATTTATTAAAGCTTTATTGTTTTGTGTATTCATATTATATTATGGAAGGGTTTGTGTAGTCTTAGATATTGTATAGTTGTTGTTTACTATGACCAGAATAGAATTTAAACTTTATGGGCGACATGTACAATTTGTGAAACCCAGATGCCATTTTTTTGTGTGCATTACTAGCATAGAATGCACCTGAGTCTATTAACCTGTTCTTCTGCGGGTCATAGATTTAGCGCTTTCCAGCTACAAAGCGACACTTCTGGCTCAGGTAAACCACCTTTAAAGTGCTCTACCTGTTTCAGCAGTAATGCGCCTGGATTTGCCGTACTAAAGCTATAAATGTGTAGCTTCGTACGGTTCAAGTGCGACACAACTCCAGAACGCCCCCCATCTCAGGCGCATTACAAAGTGCCGCGGGTGCTTTGTAATGCGCCAAAATATTGAAGTGCGCCTCATTAAAAATATAGCAAACAGGGCTGTACCAGTGTTTGGGCTGAAAAGACGCCAGACTTCTGGCGCAGCCCTGTTCGTACATGTCGCCCTATGTATCTATGGATTATATTATCTTGGCCCTATAATGATCTCTCCTGGTTCTTTTTCTATATTCATAAGGAATAACATGTCACCTCCTTCACATAAAAATGGTCTTAAATGTAGATAATTTCATTGTAGGTTTTAATCACTAGATCTGTTTCAGGAACTTTTTCAAGTTGTCAGAGCCCCTCCCCACCACTATGATTCTGTGCCCTGTGAGATTCATGCATACTATTTGTATAGTATTGTACACCATGTTAGTAAATTTATATCCAATTAGCATGGTATATCTCCTCACTGGCCATTTAAAGCACAATTGTTGCTTCCGGGGTGCCCCCTTCCATTCCCATCAGTAATATAGGTCAGAGTGCCATGGGAAATTGGCATGCACAACTTCTTACAAGAGTAATTATGACAGCTGTTGGAAGTTGAGACAAAATGACCACTCAGGTTTAGCTAAAGGGACCTTCTTGGGTGGGGCACCTCTCCATTCTGTCAGAGTTATGTTGTGTTTTACAAATACTATAGTGTGCTCATTTTTTCTTAACTAAAACAATGGAAACCCAATGTTCAATGCAATCCATTAGGCCCAGCTAAGAACTCTGAACAATGGAAACATTATTGCTGTAACGATTCCTTACTAATGGACGGCATACCAGCAATGCTAATAGAGCCTTGTCATTTTAAAAAGGGACTATAAAAATTAGGCCTACACTGACACAGATTTATTGTTGCTGGGTTTTTATCAGAAGGTTAGGAAACGTCCAGTAGAAAAAATGATCTTTAAAACTAATTTATTTTACTTATATGTATAAGCCACTCATTAGGAAACAATGAAAATTTATATTTTTCTAAACCAGTTCCAAGATACAAGCAAAAGTAAGATGTCTCGTTCAGCATACGACTGACCAGAGACTGATCAAAACATTTTATAACTAGAATGGTTCCCTTCTTATAATCCCTATGCAATTGAAATCCATAACTGCCTCTATAAGATTAGGACTCTTTATTAGAAAACCTGATACACAGTAACAAGAAGTAGAACACTCAGTTTAATTCCAGCTATAAAAGTTACTTGCAATTCTCAGTCATAAAAACACACAGGGTATATATAATGCGGATAGTAGCAATAACGTTGCTGGTGCAAACGTTACAATAGTCATATAAGTGCAATCTACCACCTGTGTTCTTAATGGCGGTAAGAGCCTATTCACATTCCATTAACGTCTCTGTTGTTGTCCTGGTCAGACTTAGGCACTAAAGAAAAATGACAGTACATTAAATGATAGTCACAGGTGCTGCCACTACATATTATAGAGAAGCAACATGAGTCAGGTTATAATCTAGACTCAATTTGAGAAAATTTGTATTGCAGTGACCTATTATATCCCTTGCCTTACACTGCCACACATCTACTCTCTGAGAAAATGCATAGGCTGGGAACTTCCAATGCACCAATGTTATAAGACATTTAAATAGTTTGCCACTTGCTGATTGATAACATGCATTTTGGCTCCATTTTAACATAACTGGCATATACTGTAATTAATAGCCACAAAGTAATTGCATAATAAGACATCATACTCGTACCATGAATGCTGTATCAGGCGAATTGACTAGATTTAAATCTATGGTGTGTTTTATCAGCTTTTCACTATATGATCAGAACAAAGACTATACAAGAGCCTTATACACACAGGTGTGTCAGGAAATCCGAACGTCTGCAACTGCGCCAATGAATGAAACGCTATCATTGCTCCACAAATGAAGCACTTCCATAGTATTCCTCATGGTGTAACAGTGTAGAGGCATACATATTCATATCAGCCTGGAATACTAATTTTCTAAAGACTATGCAAAGAGTTGAGCATTTTTATGACTCTGCTACACCACACTGAGTGCCAGCTGAGTGCAGATGCTTAGCAGCATTTCTTGACTCATAGCCCAGAATGCTGTAAGATCATCTGTCCATGGTCCTGAAATTGCATAGTTACCTACAAGCTCCCCTCCCCCATCACACCTCCATACAGAATCAGATTCTACAACACCTTGTGCCTTTTAGATTTCTGTAATACAATGTGATAATATTACAAAGATTTATTGCAAATAATCAACCTAATAATACATTCCAGGCAGCTAGGACATCAGATAGGACATCATCACTCAGGCAGAGCAAAAGATCCATTTGTAAGCATGCTTTGCATAGAGAGCTCAGAGCTGCATAGTAAAAATTGAAATACTGCAATGCAAATCAGCCACAGCTTGCAAGCCAGGGGAGAATCGATAGCTGACAGGAGCTTGGGGTAATGCAGCCTATGCACATACAGCACATTGGGAGACATGACCATTTCTTTTGCTGTAGGCACATAGGTTGGTGCAGATCTATTGTTCTCAGTAGGTGCCTGTGCACATAGGACTGTCTACATTGTGCATAATAGGGATTAAATAGCTGCTCTTACCGTCCCTTTCACACAGCTGAATAGATTCCAGGCTCAGGTTCTTGATCATCTCCTCACAGGGGCTGTTGGGGCTGTTGATGTGTTGGCTCAGGCGTGGTACCTCCATGTTGTGTCTGGATATCAGGATATACTGTATATTGTCTTGTATGCTGGATTTAGAGCCCTGGCTGAAGTCTCCCTTTTCCCTTAGCTGTCTCAGAGGTGCCTTGCAGTGCCTGGATGTGGCTGGAAGAGGAGGAGGCGGTGTCCAGCCAGCTGAATGGCTCCTACATGGGCAGAGAGAAGGAGTGTCACCAGCAGCAGCAGCAGCAGCACTACACGCTGATCTCAAGGCAGAGGAAAGGGGGTGGGGGGAACAAGTCCAGGAGAGCTGCTGACTTGTGAGCCTTGCAGATCCTTGACTCCCTCATTCATGCAGCAGGCTGCAGCAAGCTGGCTGGATCAGGCTCTTATGTAATAGGCTAAAGCTCTGTCACACACAGATCAGTCCCTGCTGCTCACATGCACAGAGGCTGCAGCAGAGCTTCTAGCTGTATGCACAGTGATCAGCAGTAAGCCATTGCCTGCTCAGATAAATGCTTAGGATCTCTTCTCTCTGCAAGTATAATGGGATTGTTGCACCGGTGGCAATTATTTTACAACCGCCTGAAAGCGGCTGGTTTTTTTTCTGATGCAGGGCCGCGGCTTTTGTCACGTTTTGCACAAAAACCGCGGTTGCTTCTCATTTTTTTGATGTCACCCATACAATTATATTGTATGGGAGGACGCCAAGAAAACTAAAAGTGCTGGCGTATTATACAACATGTTGTATAATACGCCGGCGCCAGAAGACGGGCAGAGAAAAGACGAGCTGCGGAGATTGCAGCTCGTCTTTCCATTTGCCGTTTATGGGGCTGCACGAACGATCGTGTCTTAACCCCTTAATGACCGCCCATTGTCTTTTGACGTCGGCTGGTGTAGTTCGTTCGTCTACAGTAAATGTCTTTTGGCGTCGCTGCAGATATCGAAGTTTGCAGCACCCGGTGCCGCAGCTGATCCCAGCGCAGCTGCGGCGCTCGGCGCCGCAAACTTCGATATCTACAGGTTTTTCATATTTTCCTTAGCAGTAATGCATTTCCAATATTCCTATATACCTTGAGGTTTTACTTAGTCTTTAGTGTGCCACTGATATTTGTGTTAGATGTATACTATTGCCTTTTCAGTGTGCACCTATGCTTGCGTTTTTCAGAATATATTTTAGATGTGCACAGCCTTATTATGTTTTGTTGTCGATGAACGACCTGCACCAGCCGACGTCAAAAGACAGTGGGCGGTCATTAAGGGGTTAAAGAGAACTTGTCACATAGGTTATGCCCCCCTTGCTGAGGACAGCACAAGCTAGTGTCATACCTGCTGTTCCCAGCACTGTGTCCCTTATTCTGTAAGATGCAGGAGATTTAGAGCATTTACCCCTCAAATCTTATTCATGAGTAGGTGTTAGCTCCGCCCACCAAAGGCTAGCCCCGCCCACTGACAGTTATTCACATGTTTCTACCTATTCAAAGTAATAGGTTTGTCAGTTGAGGTGGGTGGGGCTAGCCTCAGATGGGTGGGGTTTGAAAAAAACAGACACTCTGAAGGACTCTTTGAATGACTCTTCTAGCTGAAAACTGCAGATTTGAGCATTAAATACACGAAAACTTCAGCATCTTACAGAATAAGGGACACAGCACTGGAAACAGCAGGTCTGACACTAGCTTGTTCTGTCCTCAGCCAGGGGGGCAAAAACTATGTGACAGGTTCTCTTTAAGCACTTTTAAAAAACTAAAAGCGCCGAAGATACGATCGTTTCCCTGTGCAGTGTAGACACAGCCTTAACACTCCATGTTACAAGCGCTTTTAGGATCCGTCTTGGGGTCCGCACTGTCGGTCCCCAAGATGGATCTAAACAATTAGCAGTGAGATTCTCACTGCGGTCTATGCCGAACACGGAGCGGCGTTCAGATGAGGGATCGCCGCTGCGTGTGTCAAAAGCGCCGCTCAGCTCAGTCTTGAAAAGAATTGCATGTCAATACAGAGCTGAGCTGTGCTATTGAAACACACAGCGGCGATCCCTCATGTGAATGCCGCTGTGTGTTCGGCATAGACAGCAGGGATAATCTCACTGCTAATTGTTTAGATCTGTCTTGGGCACCGACAGAGCGGACCCCGAGACGGATCCCTAAAGCGCTTGTAACATGGAGTGTATACTCCGTGTGAACAAGCCCTTACAGTTTAATGTTTCCCCAATCAATTTTTGTAATACATTATATTTCGGACTTGTGTGTTTTCTTTTCTAGACAGGTCATTTTTATTAAAACACAATGCCAGAGAACACAATCCCATGAACAGTCAAGTCACATTATTAGGACCACCATAGTAGAAGAGTGAAGAAATCAGGCGATACCTTTTAGAGACTAACTGAGTATATCTGATGGTAAGCTTTCAAGAGTACAAGCTCTCTTCTTCAGACCTGGGGGTATAACATCATGTCTGAAGAAGGGAGCTAGTACTCTCGATATCTTGCCATCAAATATACTCAGCCTCGAAAAAGGTATCGCCTGATTTCTTCATTCTTCTACTACTTTGTACAGCTGACACGGTACAACGTTATACTACTGTGACCACCATAGTAGCATGGACAGCAGCTAGATGAGCTGGAAGTAGGTTCTTGGTAGGTTGTCACCGCTATCTGGCGCCATGCCGAATGCAGTGCATCCTGCAGCTGCTGGAGGATGCATGGGGGAAGATTAAAGGGGTTGTCTCACTACAAGGTTTGTTTTTTATGTTAAAGATCTTGCAGAAACAAGTAACTCTGCAATATGTGTCCATTAACAGTGTCCTACCTATTCCTAGATATCTCCTCTTGTATGGGCTACATCAGCTCCTCAGGTAATTATAGCTACAGACCTGTTCAATCTCTCATGATAGGCTGTCAGCACTGGTTGCTATAGCTACAGACCTGGCTTCAACTGCAGTCTAGTAGAAGCCAGTAATTGCCCCTGAATTGAAAATGAAACCAAGAAAACAGGACTGAGGTAAGATGAGTCAATGTAGTGAGACAACGCCTTTAATAGAGCGAACATGATGATCAAGGTGGTCCCACAGATGCTCATTTGTGCTCCACTCTGGGGAATTAGAGGGCCAGGGTAGTACTTGGGAGTCTGGTCATGCTCTTCCAACTAAGGTTGAACTTTTCTAACCGTGTGACACATTGAGTTGTCTTGCTGGAAGATTTTATCTGCCCTAGGGAAGACAATCAGTATATATAGGTGTACATAATCTGCAAGGATGGATTCATACCTAAATTGGTTAAAAGTGCTTTTCACATGAATGAGTAGGCCCAAAAAATGCCACAAAAATGGCACAAAAATGTTCCCCAGATTATAACACTGCCACCACCAGCTCGTGTTCTACCTTCTATTACATTTATTACCTGACACTCCAATTTCAAACTGTTTGATGAAGCAGAATACGTGACTCATCAGAGATGGCAAACCATCAAATTCAGATACTGCTATGAAAATTTAAGTCTTTTCTGCTAATACAACGTAGCAGAAGTGCAGTCAACATCTATCTGTCTCTGAGCCCCATATGCAGTAGGGTTTGCTAGACTATTGTTTTAAACACATGCCTGGTAGCTCCTTGGTTCATTTTGGTGGTAAACCTGTCCACTGTCAGTCTGCCCTCACATACCTTCATATCAGATGTTCACTTCTCACATTAATAGCACGTGGTTTCCATGTCTCCATGTTGTTTATTCATAATGGTCTCATTTGTCCACTCACAATATAATTTCATCACAGCAGCACGTGGACAGTTTACAAGAAATACTGCCAACCTTGACCCAAAGCCAACACTAATTAATTGCCCCTTTTACACATGACAATAACGAGAGCTATGTGAGCAGATAGCCTATTGTACATCTTGTACATTCACCAATCCAGCTCATGACTTCCTTCATGAGCTTACATCAAAAGTGGGAAGCAGTAATATTAATGTGAATCAACTGTGTACACAGATTGTAAACAGTTTCCCAAATCTATGGCAATCAGTCTGAGCATCAAATTGAAAATACTCCTTAATACCAAACCTCCTACCCCAACCCCAGGGCTGGCCTGCAAAAAAAGCTAAAAAGATCCATTAACACATTCACATTTTCCTGTAAAAGAACAAGAGAGTGAAGCCCGCTACTATCAAGTCTGGGCCCCGTGTTACTTCAATTTATGACAGGCATTTCTTTTCTTATACACATCTCTTTCCAGCCTTATAATCGGATTTAACCTGGTGATATACTCCCTACTGATCGGGTGAAAGTTCTGAACAACCCAATGGTAAGACGCCAGTTTTCAGGCAAGTCCCCTTTATCTTGAAGATTATCCAGTTATTTCAAACATTGTTCACACATTGTGAGTAATGACATTAGTTTGTTTTTTTTTTAAATGAGGTGTGAAAAACTGAAGGGCGGCATATTTTGATTTCAGTGGATAAAACTAGTTCTTTAAAAACAACCAGTAAACCACATCACCACGTGCACATGGCTTTTCTGTTACACTTTTTTTAGTTTGTAAACAATGCCATGAAGTTTGTGTATTTTATATTGTTTTTGAGTGATTTTTTTTTTTTTTTTTACAATTAAGCATATAGGTTTTCAATTCTTTTTATCATTTACAGAAGCCTATAGTGAAAGCCAAGAAAAACCTGCAATGCCAAATCTATAGCATGTTATGTTTTAAATAAAATTGCATGGACCCAAAACCACTTCAAAACCGCATAAGACATCCTGAAAGAATACTGCTTGTAGTACAGTTCAAGACTCCCAATGGACCCAAGCAAAACACCTATCTGCAAATTAAAAAAAAATGCAGCATAATTTAACATGAAAAATGATGGAAATGCAGTGTTTTTTCTGAAAAATGCTATGTATGATACTGCCCTAAACCTGGAGTTTTTCTGTTGTTTTAGTAGTTTCCTGCTTTTGCATTGTATTAAAATGACCAAGGTGTTAAAAGTATCTGTTATTGATCAGAAGATATAATACATTTCTGGAAACAATTTTCATAGTGATTGTCACCATATGCATTAGACATTTAGGGCGACATGTATGTACAGGGCTGTGCCAGTTATCTGGTGTCCTTGCAGCCCAAAAACTAGTGCAGCACTGTGCGCTTGATGGATGAGCAGGCACACTTCATAATTAGGCGCATTATAAAGCGCCCACTGCACTTTGGGTTGCGCCTGAGCGGGTGGGGGGGGGGGGCGTTCTGGGGTGCGTGTCGCACTACAACCGTACGAAGCTACACATTTATGTCTTTAGTATGGCAAATCCAGGAGCATTACTGCTGGAACAGGTAGAGCACTTTAAAAGTGATTTACCTGAACCATAAGTGTCGCTTTGTAGCTGTAAAGTGCTAAATCTATGACGCGCAGTGGAACAGGTTCATAGATTCAGGCGCATTCTAGGCTACTAATGCGCACAATAAAATTGGTGCCCGGGCACCAAAATACATACAGGTCGCCCTTAGAATCTCCAAGAAAAGTTTTGATGTTTCTTACTATACAAGTCATAATACAAGTGACAATATTTTACTAGAATCAGAAAAAAATTCACTCCCATCCTTGCAAAAACTGTGGCTGATTGTCTATAACTGCTAGTCAGAAAACGCTCTGAAGTGTTTCCAATAAATGTGCAGCAGAGGAAGAGATTTTTATTAGCAAAGGCTGTTAGTTGGGGGCCGTAAGCTTACAATATATGTACTAATTGATCAATGTTTGAAGAAGTCAGTAGTATGTATGATATCTAAGCTATTGTAAGATTCATGTCATAAGGCGATGTTGCTTTACCACCTGCTTCCTCAAGTTTTAGTACAGCGTTCCTTCAACATACAATATTGATTGGTTCCAGGATGACCATTGTATGTTGAAACCATAACTCTGCAGAAAAATAGTAATGGGTTCTGAAGCCCCAAATTCGGCAACCCAAAATAAGAAAAAAGTGAAGATGAAAGAATGAAGGCCTGGTTCACATCTGTGTTAAACCTTCGTTGCAGAGGTAGAACCAGACCTGTTTTACAACAGACATCAACAGCAGATGATGAATCCCATTGGCTACATAATGGATTCATCAGGTTTTTGTCAATGTTTTTTCATCAGAAAAATAGGGCAGGTGTTCAGTGGCATGATTTCCAATATAGCCCCCAAAATAGCCACCATTGGCACATGTAAGAGCTCAAAACATGCAGTACCCACTTACTGTAAAGAGGCGACTAGACCACCTTTCACCCACATTTTCACAAATTACATGTAAGAGCTAAAAAACATTAGTAACACTGTACTGCAAAGAGGCGCTACTAGCCCCCCAATCCTGATCCCCCTCATAATACATTAAGAGCATGCGGGGACATGTAGTACGCATATACTGTAGAAGGGTCTATTTAGCTGTCAATCATGCATCCACTTCACAAATACTGTAAGAGCACACGTAGAACATGTAAGCTGTAGTCCCCAAATGAATTAGAAGGCACTATAGACTTCATCACTGCGGGTACCTACTAATAATGTAAAAACAGTCAGGGGCGTTTGAAGGGTTTCCTTAAAACATCCCGGGGGCTTCGGGCCCTTTTTGGGTCTTTTTCCCCCGGGGCCATTTTCCCTCCCCCCCCCCGCCTCTTGGGAATGCGGATTTTTTTTTTACAGAGAAAAACCTTCTTTTCCTGTCATAATTTCTGCACACCCCACACAGATCCCGTCCATCCCTAGCAGCCCATGACAGAAAAATCACCAATGAAAAAAATTTATTTTTTCAGAATTTCTCCCCTTTTCATATGAAAATACCCCTAAACAGCCCACCAAATAATCCACCGATACAGGGAGCAAATCTACAGACAAAGGATTGTGACTAAAAAAAACTCCTAAAAAACCAAAGCCCCAAAACATTACTACTTAGGCTCAAAAAATCCTCCAGACCCTGACCGAACCCCCCCAATGTGATAAAACCCCCACCCCCCCTGAAAAATATTATTTCCAAACGGGCCAATAGTGGTAGATACTATTTGTATGTAATCTGCGACATAAAATGATTACCGGTTACATTAGTAACCCCCGGGAGACGTCTTTTCTGTCGCGTCGTTCACTTTCCTTTTCTTCTCCCCCCGGTTACACCTTCGGGTGTTTGCTCCCCCCCCAATACTCGCCCCTGGGGTTTTGGACACAAATATTTTAGAATCCTCACTTTTCCCAGCAACCCCCAAATTTTAGTATAGCAGTCCCCTCGTTGGGTATAAGGGGCACGAAGCTTTAATGGGGCCACGGGCATATATGGGGCCCGGGCAGGTATATGGGGGCCACGGGCATATATGGGGACAGGCAGAATATGGGGCATGAGGCAGTTTATGGGGGGGCCTGACGGATATAAGAAAATGAGGCAGGTTAAAAAGGGGCACTAGGCAGTATAGGGGGGGCCAAGGAGTAAGGGGGGCACGGCAGGTATAGGGGGGCACGGCAGTATATGGGGCCACAGGCAGGTAAAAGGGGCATTGAGGAGTATAGGGGGGCCACAGGCAGTATATGGGGGACGGGGCAGTTATGGGGACCACGGGCAGAAAATTTGGGGCCAAACGGTAAAATGGGGAAGCGTTTTGGGGGCCCCGGGCAGGTATATAGGTCTTGGGCAGTAAGGGGGCACTGAGGCAGTATAGGGGGCCACAAGGGGTTTATAAAGGGCACTGGGGCGTTAGGGGGGCATGAGGCAGTATAGGGGGGCAAGGCAGGTATAGGGGGCACGGCAGTTAGGGGGCACAGGGGGGTAATGGGGGGCAACAGGAAAATTATAGGGGCAAGGCACATGGGGCAAGGGCCCTTATGGGGGCCACAGGCAGGGATATGGGGGCCAGGAAAAAAATGGGGGCACAGGATTAAATGGGGTCACAGGCGTATATGGGGGCCACAGGCGGGAAAAAGGGCACAGGCACAATGGGGGCCACGGCAGGGCATTATAGGGCCAGGCGTATTAGGGGCCACAGACAGGGATAGGGGGGCCAAGGCAGTATGGGGTCACAGGCGGGAAAAATGGGGGCCACAGGGGGCTAGGGGGTCACAGGAGGGTTTGGGGGGCCACAGGCAGGCATTTAGGGGCACAGGCGGGGGGATATGGGGGCCAAGGCAGGCATTATAGGGGGGGAAACAGGCAGTTTTTGGGGGGGCCCAGGCGGGGTTTGGGGGGCCAAGGCAGTATATAGGGACGGGGGGCAGGTAAACGCTATAAAAATAACAAATTAATACTCCCTTCCCCCCCCCCGGGCAGCGCGCTCCGTCCTCTTCAGCCCCCGGGTCCCCGGCGCTCCTGGGCCAGGCCCATGACGGTGTGCGCCCGAGACAGGAAGCGTGGATGACTATTTTTCGCGACGCTGCCGGCTGAGGCGCACGGGGCCCCCGGGGTAGGACCTGCGGGGCCACCCTGCTGGGGGCAGGGGGGGCGCTCGCTCCGGCCGCAGGCCCCTCAGCTGTGGGGGGGGGCCCGGGAGCCAGCATGAAAACCGTCGGTGCTTCCAGCCCCCGCAGAGCCTGGAGCCCGGGGGAAATTTGGGCCAGGGGGGGTTTTTCGGGCCCCAGCCCCGAATAAAACAGTCGACGCCCCTGAGAAAAAAAAAAACAGGAAAGTAGTACCGCATGTAATGAGAGGCCTATCAGCCACCAATCACTGCATGCACCTCACAATAAATGTAAGAGCAGACTAAGGACTGTAGTATCGCACTGTAGTAAAATGGCATACAGACTGCCAGTCCCCGCATGACTGCAGTAAAATTTAAAAAGTAAGGGCAATTTTTTCCCCGACAGGGCCCGTAACTGGCCCCACTTTTTAAACTTATTAAAAGGGCCAACCCCATAGTTTTTTGCCAAAATACTGGCATGAACCTCCCAAACAGTAAGAGCGACAAACATGTAGTACACAATGTACTG
Organism: Phyllomedusa bahiana; assembly: GCA_025379985.1. NCBI lineage: Eukaryota > Metazoa > Chordata > Amphibia > Anura > Hylidae > Phyllomedusa > Phyllomedusa bahiana. The sequence continues at coordinate 102,354 of JAODAL010009947.1, forward strand.
TAGGAGGTGCTACTAAACGTCAACACTGCAGCATTCACTAAAACTGTAAGAGCATACTGTAAGAGGGAAAAGACCCCCCCTCCCCGTTAACCTTAACCTAATGTAAACTTTCAAAGACATGTGTACAGCACTGTATGTAGAGAGGGACTTAGACTGCCCAAATTTTGCATCAAGTAAATGTTCATGATAAATGGGTGAATCCTAAAGTCAATCACATTCCGCAGATCAGCAGTGTCTGTGACATTGTATGGTGAGTGTGATTTCAAGATACAATGTACTAGGAAAGGCTATTGTATGTTGAAAATATTGTATCATTTTAATTTAGGGGACCACTGTATCAGGCTGGGTTTATAGCAATAGCATTGGCCAATCACTGCACAGCACCTTTGTTTGACCAATCATTTGGGAAGTGGAGGTTGGGGACCAGACCTCTACTAATGACAATTGCTTTTATGTCCTGTGATATGTCATGTCTTTTTATGCCAACTAACTTTTTACATTAATGTTTATGTGTTTTAAATGTGTTTCTTCCACTAGAGGTGTTCATTTCTTATACAGCTGTAAAGTCATTCCAACACTTGGACTCGTTAGTAAAAAATCAGTCTTGTTCAATTAACTGAAAAATAGCTGATATTTATAGCATGCTACTGATTTCCTGAAACATTGATAATGGATGCACTTTGATATCAGTTACCACCAACAATCATTAACCATTGGTCTCATTGTACAAAATGCACAGATGAAAGAGATTACCGAAAAGGTTATTTCCTGTTTTAATTCAGATTTAAAACTCTCTCCAAACAAATGTCACGGTTAGTTGTCTGACAAGTTTCTAATTGGTGTGAATGGCGATATGCCATTTAGAGGAAAGCAGCCTGACCTAATATTTACCCCCTGTGCACTTCAATTCCAAGTTCAGCAATCAGATATCTTGATCCTTTTACGCTGTAGTAGAGAACAATCAGCAGTTTCAGGGTCAGAAATCACAGCTACCTGCGTCCAAGGTAATCAGTGACTTATTGGAGTCTTAACCTTGCAGATCTTTCCTGAGTGACTGAGTGCCTGAATTTCCTGCAAGTTAACTAATGCCAATGTTTTTATCTTCATATGTTTGTAAGTGATAGAATTTGAACCTTTACATTGATACAGTTCTGAAGAACTTGCTAAGGCCTGGTTCACACGGCTTAAAGTCGACGTAATTGCGGGACGGATATCGCCCCCCAATTACGCCGCTGCCGTGCAGTGGGGGCGGGCAGGGGGCCGGCAGCTTCGCCGGCCCCATAGACACTCATTATTCACGGCGCGTACAGCTGTAAAAAATGTTCTTGTCTTTCTTCTACCCCCTCGGCGTATCCGCCGAGTGAGGAGAAGAGACGGAATCCATAGTTCTCTATGAGAACTGTGGATTACTGTAATGACTGGAACGGATTCCAGCCGTACTGCAGCGCAAATACGGCGCGCAATACGGCTGGAATCAGTCCCAGAATAAGCCGTGTGAACGAGCCCTAAGTGTTTAACAGATATGAAATACTGTATTTGTTGCTGGTCTAATGGTCTATTTACAATAATAAAGGGAAGACAACACATTTCTTTTCTTATTAAAGCCAAATACTAATACATTTCCCAAATCTCCACTATCTCCCACTCATGTGGTGATAATGGGATCTGCACTCACTTTATGACAAGTGGTCTACACGGCATTGGACAAAAAACTCACTGAAAACCAAATCCTAAAAACGTTCATAAAACTGAGTTTTTTGTCCAGTGCATGTCAAAAACTGCTGTAAAAACGTCCGTTTTGCGTTTTTTTGCGCATTTTTTACGCACTTTTTTGCAGAAATGCAAAGCATTATAATTGCTATGGATTTCTGCAAAAAATGCTCCAAAAAAGTGCCGAAAAACGTCCAGTGCTTTACATAGACTCCAATAGTAAATTGTTTACCTTGCTGAGTCGTTTATGGAACATGTTTCAAAAACAACCAGCAAATAAAACAAGCAAAAAAAAGATGTTCTGTAGAGACAGGACGTTTTTACTATACAGGTCTATGGGACCTCTTTTCAGTAATATGTTTCAGCATTTTTATAAAACGAAAAACAATGAAAAAACTAGCGTTTTTGTGTGCAGTGGAGACAGAGCCTTAGAGTCAACTTCTGAGACTCCACCAGTTCTGGGGATGAAAGGACCCTATTACTGATTCATTGCTCTAACAACTTTACAGGCTTGCCCTTTACAGTAGCCTGGCCACCCACTACACAGGTAAACTGCAGTACAGCTCCATACGAGTAAATGCAGCTGGGAGCATCACTGTACAGGGACAGACTGTAAAAGGGCTGCAGTACTGAATAAGCTGCGTGGGCCCCTCTCTTTCTGAGGTTCATTGAAGACCCAGACATTGAACCCCCACTGATTTTAAAGTGATGGCATATCATAGTGATTTGCCATCATTTTATGAAATGGAAATACTCCTATAATTCTATTTTTATGCATGATTACAAGGTTAGCACTCTTCCTGGGTTTAACGCGCCGGTTATAATCGAGGTAAATGGGGACGCCCCTCCCTCTCTGCACTTTAGAAGTAAACGCTGGTCAGCATTGCTGCAGGGGTTGAAGGGTCAGCCTGTCAGTGCTCATACCATACACCGCACACTGCATCAAATTGGTCTTGCTCTTCTAAAGATGATGCAGATGAAAGACCACAAACAGTTTGCTGAAGACAAGCAGACTAAGGACATGAATTACTGGAACCATGTCCTGTGGTCTGATGAGACCAAGATAAACTTATTTGGTTCAGATGGTGTCAAGCATGTGTGGTGGCAACCAGGTGAGGAGTACAAAGACAAGTGTGTCTTGCCTACAGTCAAGCATGGTGGTGGGAGTGTCATGGTTTGGGCTGCATGAGTGTTGCCGGCTGTGGGGAGCTACAGTTCATCGAGGGGACCATGAATGCCAACATGTACTGTCTAAAAAGTAAAAATTGTTCAGCACATTGAAGGCAATTTAAAAAAAATGAGTATAGGAGCAGTTGGCATGGCAACAAAAAGCAATGCAAACACAACACAATATCAGTAGCACTAAAGCAGTGAAAGGGAATAAAAAATTTTTTTCCAAAAACCCATCCCCGCTACTTAAAATACATAAAATTTGGGGTTTTCTTATTTGAAACTTTTTTGAAAAAAATTTTAAATTTGCCCATCTACCGTGACAAGAGAACAATACATTTTGGGGACCAAACCAAACCCTTTTAAATTTTTTTGTTTTAAAGGTTAAAAACTACTAGGGCAAAACTGAAACAGACCATGATCCCCTCCATTCATAAACGGGGGGCTGCAGGGCAAAAAACCAACTTTAAAAAACCGAAACACACCTCCAAGTTTGACCACGCCGGGGGTAAAGAAAATGGGGAAAAAAGGTGCGGACGGGCCCAAAGGGCATTCTCCAGACCTAAACCTTATTGAGTATTTTGTGGGGCGCTTTTTTGTTGTCATCATGGAGGAAAAGAGGGTTCCAAAGGGCCCGGAACCTGTGAAGGGTCTGGTTTAATTCCATGCCCAAGGAAAATTTAAAGGGTTTCTGGAAAATAATGGGGCCCACAAAATAAATTTACACTATTGGGGACAATTTGGGCCAAAAATTTTTACCAAGGGGGATACTCACTTTTGTTGGGCCCGTGGGTTTTAAAAATTTTTTGGGTTTTGTGTTTTTTTTTAAAGCGACATTATATTGTCAAATGACACATTATTTTGTCAAATTTACATCATTATACAAGCTGTACACTGATTACTTTACATTGTATCAAAGTGTTATATCTTCGGTGTTGTCCCATGAAAAGATGTAATACAATGTTTTAAGAAATGTGAGGGGTGTAGTCACTTTTGTGAGATACTGTATATGACCAACAAGTTTACTTTGTTTCAGCCTATGGCTACATGGTGGCGATGCTGAGGCTTCTTCCTGACATGGAGAAGAAATTACCTGTCAATGTACTACTGCCTGTGATAATAGTGAAATAACTGTTGAATGATAGCCTATTCTGAGGTTTAGTGAGAAGAGTAAAAACTGCAAGCCTAAAACAACAAAACATTTTCTGATAATACATTCACTTTTAAAAAGTGATTAATAATTATGGTCTCCCTGAAATTGCTACAAGTGGGATAACCAATACACAATTATTTTGAGTCTGTGTTTTACACATCTGTGTTAGGTCCCCTGATTGTGTGGCCCTACATTTTTTTGTGCCTCTGGGGGTTTTTTTTTTCTAGGAATTATATGGCACCACTAAGGCATAATCCAGAAACTTGGAATACCATGGGGACTCTAAGTGCTGCAGTACAGGCTGAGTGCACACAGCTTTGCCATGTACATTAGATTAGTGTTGAGACCATTATATTGTAACTGTTGTATGTATAGGAACTATTTTGAGCTGATGTTTTTAGTCATAGCAAAATAACAATTCCATAGGGTCAAGTAATATCATATATCTGTGACTGGCAAAAGCATGTGAATCTTTATATGGGGTTCATACGTCACAATACTGCATGTGTTTTTTTTAATGCAGATGATTTTGTAATTAAAGGGGTTTTACCAGGACCTGAGTTCCTTACCTCCTTAACACACGGGAAATTAAACAAATACAGTGAGTCATAATGCTGCAGGGGAGGAGGGAGGGGTGGGCAGAGGGAGTAATAAGGGAGCATCTCAAAACTTAAATGAAAAAAATAACTTTACAAAATGGATTCTCTATACAGCAAGAACACAGGCTCATACACGCTCTTTCTTCCCGCCCTTTAAGCTCATTCATTTTCCCTGTACAGATAAGAAGTGTTTCAAGGGCGGCCTGTAAGCCCTCTGGGTTGGGGGTTTTAATGCAAGTTTAGGTAACTAAGGGGGGTTGGAAATTTCTGTAGCTTTCAAAGTCTTCACTTTTTGTAATCACATAATTTAGAAAAGTGATTAAATACCCCTTTTGGAGGATCCCAAAGTCAACATTAATGGGGCAAAACCCTTTTAAAATTCATTACTTTACATTGAAATTTTAATTAAAAAAACAAAAAAAAAACAACACCCAAAATAGATAAAGGGTGGGAATCCTCACAATAAAACATGCAGTATTTCACCATAATTTAAGGGGGGCCCCCCAAAAACAGAAAATACTTAACCTAAAATATAACTTTTAATACGTATCTCTTAAAATATCACAAAACCTAAAATCCCCTACACTCACCCTTTTCACCTTAGGGGTTTTTTTTTTTGAATTTTTAAGAGATACGTATTCAAGGTTATATTTTAGGTTACGTATTTTCTAGTTTTTGTGGTTTTTTTTCTTTAATTACAAAACCACCATGAACTCTGAGTTATACCAGCTAATCCTAAAGGAAAATATCACAACATCTGTCTGTGAGCTGAATTTCAAGAAAACATGGGGCCAT
>JAODAL010009948.1:0-107774 GCA_025379985.1 Phyllomedusa bahiana
TTTGCATTACCTCGTTACTTGGTTTGAGTTTTTCTTTAAATCTGTATTCGTTTCATCCACGCCCCCTGAAAATGTGTTTGGGTTGGGACATTTCATTCAGCTTGTTGGAAAAACGCCCCCGACGGGAAACCCCTGGCCACCCCCCGTACATTGATTGGCTGCCTGCACACCTGTGGTTTCTCCTTCTAAATGTTAAAAATCGATAGTAAAACCCAAAGGTCTGCGGCCTATACTGATTCCCAGCTCTGGAGGAATGATCTGGGCATTACTGGCTTTTTAAGTCACAGACCCCCTCATATAAAACAGTATTAAGAGTCTCCTGCCTTTTAAAACAGCAGAGAGGAGGAGGGGGGGGCAGTATGCATTGCTCCATAAAACCCCATCTGCTGCCGGGGTAACAGGGGGAAGGGGGGGGCAGTGTACACTCCTCACAATCTCATCGTTCAGGCTTTTTGGGATAACTCATATAACGCAAGGAGCTTTGGAGCACTCTGAAGCCTGCAACATGGGACAGCATGCAGGGACTGTATAGCTGTTTTCTGCAAAAACCCCCTGCCTTCTCTCCCTCACCCAGAATATAAATAACGGTCTTAAAGAGGAGACACACGCCCCTCGGAGAGAGACCGCCTCCGGAAGGAAACCGCCTGTTGAAGGAAGACCCCCCTGGATTTTCAAATCCAATCTGGGAAAAACTATAAACAGAACATTCAAACGAAAAAAACTCCTTAAGAAATGACGGGGAAAAACATTGAACACTTTTTCAAAATTATTTAAATAATGGTACAAAAGCCTTTGTTGGTAATGACACCTACAGGTGGGATTTTGGCCTATTCTTCCACACAAACACTCTTCAAATCCAGAAGGTACCTGCACTGTAAAGGGGTTAATTTATTTCCCCTCCATCTTATTTTCACTCCGCTCAGGTGGCAAATTAAGCATAAATCACACCCCAGTACAGTTCAGGCACCTCAAAAATATACACTGCCATCATCTTCCTACAAGAAATTGATAATGAATCAGAGGGGAAGGATCTCGGTCACTCACAAACACCGCTCACTAGCACTTGCAGGGTTTAAACACTCTAACTCTAAGCTCTTTAGCAGTCATGCTGTTAAACACTATAATCAATGGTATGGATTCTTAGAGCATAAAGGACCAAACCTATTAAAGTTTTAAAGGGAATCTGTAACCATTTTTTTTACTTATTAAAACAAGACACTGATACATATTCTTTTCTTAGACTTTATTTACTGATTGTAGATTTTTGTTCGTCTATATATGATTGTGGGGACAGCATTCTTGCCTACACTGCTTTTAGCAGCATTTAGAGAGTTGCTTTACAGCAACTTCATGCACATAGGAGCTTGTGAACTGTGTCAGTCCCATTGACTTCTATAGGAGAGTTTTCTAGGCATGTTCTGTGACTTGGAAATAAGTCACTGTGAGGAGAGGGGGAGCTCTCCCATTGTGATGAATGGATCCTGTGTTACCTGTACACATTGATGTCACCTTTCAGTGTAATCCTACTTGTACTGATAATGAGGAGACACTGAAAATCTTTCTCTACAGACAGGAAGTGTCAGTCTGTTATTAGGCCTAGTGGCCAAAGTGAAAACTGCAGGACTTGAGAATTATTAAAAAATAATGAAAGTTTCTCTTGAAACATTCAGACATAAATAGGATCAACTCAATATTCTCGAGGTTTATTTGGGCATATAGCTCTAAATAAATTGATGCTATCACCCTTGAAAGGGGGCTTAAACCTCCCCAACGTAAGGGGATACAACTTGGCATGCTTAGCGCGGCATGTTGTAGATTGGTCAGAGAGTCTTAGCCGCTACTCAAACTGGGATATAGAAAGGGAATTGATGTGTCCGTTGCATCCCCACGCTTTCCTACATACCAAGTTTACCGATTTACCACCCCCGGTTAAGTCCTCTGTGATTCTCCGCGACACAATCATTGTGTGGAAAGAGATTTGGAAGAGATTGGGCCTTTCCTTCAGGATATCTAAGAAGATGCCTATGTGGGGGCATCTAGACTTTCCTCTGGGGCAATCCAACCCGATGTTTGTGAAATGGAGGACTGGGAGTTTGAGAGTGGCTTACTCCTTCAGAAATGGTAACAAAATTTTCTCTCTCAAATTCGCAGCGGTTAGCGCTTACCAACTCTATTATTTCTGTGCCTCAAGGCTGAAAGATGTCTCGAAAGAGACCTCCCCTAACCTATATGACACCTTCATGGAATCTAATAAGAGGCATTGCAGCCTTCCTGGACTATATGGCACATAAGAGAGTGGATTATGGGCCAAACTGAGTCACATGTTTTCCAATTGCCAGACAAGATAACCCGGGGACTAGCGACAGTGAAGAAACATGTAATTTGTGCAAACTGGAGAGAATCACAATTTAAGATTGCACATAATGCCGTGTATGGCTTTAACCTGCCCCCCTCCCTGGGCTCCCCGAACAGACTGCAGCATTGCCCTAAGTGCGGGACTTACAAGACGGATCTGTGGCATGGTTTTTGGGAATGTCAACATGCGCAGGGGTACTGGGACAGTGTTCTGGTTTACATTAAAGTCCACTCTAATGTGGTCCTAGACAAACGCCATGATATGTTGATTTTCCACTATCCTAGGCCCCCGGAAGTGGAATGGGAAGGAGTAGCCGGCGAAGTCCAAAGGGTGCCAGCAATTGTCCACATAGCAATCCTGGTAGCGAAGACATGCCTACTCACCTTTTGTATTAGGCTCTCTCTGCCACCTATCTCCATGATTGCAGATCAGCTGAAATTATATCTTGCTGCAGATAGGATGGAAACGGAGAGATGTAAGGAAGGCCGCACAGGGGGCTTTTTCAGGCGCTGGCGCTCTTTTATAGAGTCCCATTATTCGGATACGGAAATCAAAACCTTGATGCAAACCTTCCAATTCACTGGCTGGTATTGTAGGGAGGGGATCTGCAGATCTTTGGGGAGATTACAAATCTAGAAATCTGAACCGTGGTAAACAAGCAAGATGGAGAGAGGTGGACACGAGTAATCTCATCTTGATACTCAGATTAGTTGAGGAGAATGTGCACACATTTTAGAGGTTTTTTTTTGTGGGTTTTTTTTTTTATATTATTCACATGTTTGGTTTATGGCTGTTTATGTCCTAGTTCAGACCCAAACCTATCGACTGTTTTGGGTAACTACATCAGCCATGTCAGGAAAGTAGCAGATGAACAAATATGTCACACTGAAATGCTTGTACAAAAGTCTGGGCCATTTATTTCGGTCCCTTTTTGCTTTTATATATTATCGTGCATTATTTTTACTTCTGTAAAACTTAATTTGAAAAACCCAATAAACATTTGTTTAAAAAAATGTAAATACGTAAAGATTTCAGGTGTCCAACACAAAATACTGACATACTCTGCTCTCCAGTATATAGGGTAAAGATACATACAGGAAAAATATCGGATATGAGGCATTAGTTGATACAGTGGCCACTATATTCGCAAACTCACAACCCGCTTCATGGGTTCTCATTTTCTTCTGGGTCCCTACACTATTTACAGAAAAAATGGGACATTATTTATTCAAAAACACAAGTCCATATTTACAGCTCAATGCCTGGACAATAGAGGCTTATATTGAAGACAGACCATAATAACCCTTAGGGTGTGTTCACATGGCGTTTGTTAAATACGTTTTACATACCAAAAAAACGGAGAATCCTATTACAGCAAAACAATCCAAAACACAAGAATTGCCTTAGAAGACAAGAAGTTGGTAGGTTTCAAAGAATGGAATGGTCTATAGTCTCCAGACTTAAACCCCATTGAGCTTATTTGGGATGTACAGGTAGAAGGGTGAAAGCAAAGCAACTTCCAATAGCAGCACATTTCTGGGAACTTCTGCAACAATGTTGGGAAGAAATTTTTGAACAATATCTGAATGTGGTTGAAGAAAGAATGATTTAATTGTGTAAAGCTGTTTGATCACCTAGAAGTCTCTACTAATGAAGAGTCAAAAATTCAGATTGCTTGGATACAACAAAGTTAATCCATTATTTTAATTCCTCTAAACTTATTTGTTCTTTTCTTTCATAGCATTTAAGTGCACTTGAGACATTTAACGGTGTATAAAAAATAAAACTGAACAATTGAGGTGGTCTAAAGCTTTTTATTGATAGTATTAGTCTTTGTAAAATTGGTGACATTTCCCTGTATCAGTAGTCAGACAGAAAAAGACATAATAAGCTTTATTTAAATGTCACGGTCAACGGTTCATCTTCATTACAGGATGTTAAATGTTTTTTCTTTGATATGCCATTTAAAAAGGAGTAGATTGCCAGCTAATCCTTTTTCTGTTAGATTACATGTAGTCACTTGCATTGCAGGGTGCATGGTTGCATAATGGACACCAAATTGTATTCACACCCTTTGATTTAGTATCCCCTCCCAGAGTGAGGATGTGTATTTGTATCCACAGGGGGTAAGATTTTGTTTTTTACGTCTTTGATAGGCTGTCCAATGTTTTATCAGCTGAATATCTGCTGCATTGATCTGCTTGTGTTTGTGAAGGTGTTTCCGAAACTGTTTTAATGAGAAGCATCAGAATCAAGTGTTCTTTGAAAGAAGCTTTTTTAAGACTCCTTTTGTCAGGTGCCCAGTTATGAGTACACTCTATGCAGTCCAAAATAATCCTGCAGAAATCTTCCAATGCACGTAGCAAACAGAATTGTAATGTGAAAGGCTTTACCTAACACGGTGTTTGGTCGGTTTATGTTGTATATCATCCTCTGAACTGCTTTAAGCAACCTTTGACTCTTCAGTTATTACAGCACTCAGTTACAGCACTGTCATAGTTAAAGGACTGGGTGATTGAAATCTGGGGTTTTTCATGCCTAATGACACAAAATGTCAATTTTTTATTTATTTTTTTTTTTTTTTTTTATGAGCCAATAATTATGTATCGCTGTTTATTACCAATTTGTTCTTTGATCGTTGGGAGAAGTTGTTCTTGGAGAATATTTAGATACAGTTGTTACAAAACTTTTTAGGTGGAATCTCTTAGGGTATGTTCACACGGGGTAATTTTGGCGCGCATTTCATGTCGTTTTTGCGCCCTAATACGAGCGAGATGTGCGGCGAAATTACGGTAATCCATAGTTCTCATAGGGAAATATGGATTACGCCTCCTCTCCCCGGGCGTACAATACGATCGTATTGTTCGCCCGGGGAGATATGTGACGTTTTACTTATTCGCGCCGCGAGTAATGACAGTCTATGGGTCCGACGGGCTGCTGCCCCTCCCCCCCACGTTGTGGGAGTACGCACCATTCAGTGCGACTCCCAAACGCTCGACGTAATTGCGGGGCGTACTGTATGCCCCGCAATTACGCCGTGTGAATATAGCCTTAAAGGTATGAGGTAAAATCTGCTGCAAATGAGGAGGGCAGTGCTTTCATTCACTTCTACAGGAACTCCATGATAGTTCATTGAGCATACACACTCCCATAGGATTGAGTGGAGAAGACGGCTTCATGGTCATATCCCTTTAAGTAAATCTTTGTTGTCACGGTCTATGCCGTCGTCCCCACTCCGGACGACGGACATGGCTCTGTTGTGGCCACTGTCCTCTCTGCCAGCATATACTTATCTTTCCTCACTTCTGCTCCAGTTCTGGTTACTGCCAGCATCCTGCACGCTCCGGCTCACTGAGATTTAAAGAAACCGTACATAATTACCTGGCCAATGACCTTCACCACTTGGGACTGAAGGGAACTTCCTGCCTGTGCTCTGGGTCAGTTGGTTGATTTGTGACCTCTGGTTGCTGTCTACATTTACTGACATCCTGGTTCCTGCATTTACCTGCACTGCCGTTACTTGCTGCTACGCCAGTATGCTACCTGCCTGGGACTCTGCTACCTGTTGCTACCTGCCTGTGACTTGTCACCTCTGCTTATTCCGCAGTCCTACGTCCGGCATTTTAGCTGTCACAGCGAGTAGCCACGTCAGGGGTAGCGACCTGAGGGTTCCCTACAGCTAAGTTTGTACAGCCTTGCAGCGGACTCCGGTGGAGACTGGGGGCCCCTTAAATTCCTCCTGGCGGGGTTGCATCTCCATCTCTCTGACCCAGACCATCCATATTCCCAGCTACCCCCATTACACCTGTTAGCTGTGGGATTCAAATTATTGTAAGGTTTAGGTTTCCCCTAAGGGGATAGTTAAATTCACTGACCAGTGTCCTAGTATGTGACCTTCGGAATTCTCTTTTTAATGACAAAATCCCGGGATATACCCCTTACATACTAAAACCAATGAAATATTAGATGTGTTAAGTAGCTGAATCCTATGAAAATTTTTTTACTGGCCAATCAGATTCATATTTGGCAAAATGGAATTATTACTTGCTTTCTAGCTTAATTCTTCACCCAGGAGCAGCACTATACAGTCCATTGAAGCCTGATATTACAGTTCAGTCCTACTCAAGTGAATTTATTGCTCTGTGCCGGTCTAAACGCTAAAATGAGCAGACCTTCCATTTATCTGATTGGCGGGGGTTCCTAGAGTCAGACTCCCCCTCATAATGTTTTTGATGCCTATTTTAAAGATAGGCCATCAATATTATAGTCTTGAAAACCTCTTTAGTTCTATATGTAAACTTTAAAAATAAAACCTATCTATCTGTTCAGTTCTACAGATTTGGTTAAAAGGCGCATGTGCTATGGCTATAGTCCATATCACATAAAACTAAATAAACCAAAAGAAGTTGTTCATCTGGTTAAGGCCAATTCACACAGGTGTATAATAGCCTAGTGTATAAGTGCACCTATAGAGCTTTAGGAATGCATTTTCTAACACCATAACACTGCCATATTATCAGTTTAGTCCAGAAAATTGTGTTCAGGCTAAACACTATTCATAAAGCATCTGTTCTGCTTTTTTGAACAGTCAAGAATCTTTAAGGGTTTTTCACACCTGGCTGTGTGACAAAGCTTGCTCTTCACAGCTTAATGCTCCCACTTCCTGTTAAGGCTGTTGGTGGTTCCACAGCAGTGATTGCCATTTCAACTTTGCTATTCCTTAGCTGAGCCTGTTAGAGGGGTATTGGTGATGGAGGGGTTTCAACAGCAGGACAGAAGGCTACAACACTCTAAAACAGACTTGAGCATTGTACGGCCCCCGGGCCATATATGGCCCTCTAACTAGCTCTGACCGGCCTGCTGCCATCTGTCGGGGACTAACTGTATGTGCATCCCCCAGACGTACATACAGTTGCAGGCTTCTGCAGAGCAGATAGCAAGGTTCTTCGCTCCGCAGAGTACTCCGGTGAGCTGCAAGTAGGCTTGCAGCTCACCGGAGTACACAGCACAGGCGGCGTAAGAGTGTCATCACGCTACCTGTGTGGCCTGATGGCGTCACGCCACCTGTGCAGGAAGAAGAGGAAAACGTAGGAGCCCGGGGAGTGGGTTAAAAGGGGTTTTCCCGCGTTCTTTCCCCTCCTCCTGCATCCGCTCTTCAGCTCTTGTGCTCGAAGGGGGCGTGTGTGATTTTTTAAATTGAAATCATGTCCCAGCAGGATGACATCACGGGCCTTTCCTCTATGTAGGGGTGTCAAAACTCCCGGGCCTCCACTGTTGGAAAACTACAATCCCACAGCCCCCTGTTATAGATTATAAAATGCATGGGGGAGTTATAGTTTCCCACATGGAGGGCGGCTTTTTGACCCCTGTGCTTATGTAGTCAAAGAAAGGTTGTTTATATATTAATTGCAAGCAATACTTGTACTCGGGTAATTTTTTTGCTTTCACCCAAAAAAGGGGCCCTTGGGTTTAAACCCCTGCAGAAACTAAACCCTGGGATTTTTTTTCTCTTTATCAATGCACGCCGGGTTGAGGTTTCTTTTTTTATTTATTTGCCTGTTTGATTATTCAATATCCAAAGGACAGGAGTAGAATGACAGCACCGGGGTTGAACACTCGTTGCGCCTGAAAAAGAGAGGTGATTCGAGCGTCGACCGGGCCCAGGAGCTCCAAGCCCGGTCTATCCCCTGGAGAAGCTGAAAAAATGGAAACAAAAGGAGCAGCTAAATAAAAAAACAGTGCAAAATTTTTTTAATATATGTTTGGTGAAAAGTTTTTTTTTTTAATTTTCAAAATCCCCTCAATTTTACTCGTGGGGAAAACCCCCTTTAAGGGAGTACTGTTTTTTATTTTTTTTTCCCTCTCCACTGTTGTGGGACTATAACCGCTATATACCTACTGGGGGGCCTAATGCTGCTGTGGGGCCCAAAAATTCCCATATATCAAATGGGGAAATTAACCCACTTATACCTGTGTGGGATCTTAACCCGCCAAAATACTTACTGGGGGTATACCCTTAATACCCGTTGGGACCTATAACCTACCCATATACCAAAGGGGGACCTATAACCTACCCTTTTTACCTGCTTGGGGGACCTATCCTCCATATACCACTGGGAACTTAACCTCCTATATACCCCGGGAACCTATAACCTACCCATTTTCCCCCCCGGGGAACTTAACCTGCCTATATACCCGTGGGGGGACCCCAAACCTGCCTATATAAACTTAGGACCTATTCCGCCTATAAACCCGCTGGGGGGACCTATAACATTATAAATAATGGTAACCTTAATCTTAATACCAACTGGGGGTTTAAAACCTTTAAAACCTTCCCCATTGGGGACATATAAAGGGGGACCCCTTTTATGTTGTGGGGGCAAAAAACTTTAGGGCAACCTATTCCTATTTTAGACAATTCAATGGTGGAAGTCCAAAAAAAAAAACCCGTTTTTAGGCGAGGTCGTTGAAAGCTTTTTCATCGATCCGGGGGCTATATTTTAGGTATTGGGGAAAAAGGTTAAAAATTTGGGGCCTCTAAAACATTCCAATTTCCAATTTGGCCCCAGGCGAAAAAAATTTCCCTCCCCTCCCCAAAAAAGGTTAAATTTGCAATAAAAAAAGGGGAAAACCCCCTGTCTGCTGATAAAACACACAGGAAAGGCCTCCCCACCGTCAGGGGTGTGGGGGCGGTTGGTTTTTTGACCTTTTTGGTTTAATTTTGGGATGGAAAGAAAATGCCAATTGGAAAGGAACAAAAATCAAAACAGAATGTTTCCTTTTCTTAAAAGGAATAAGTAATTGGGAATCCCTTCAGGGGATTTTTGTTTTTCTAGCCCAACTGAATAAAGCAAAATTTTATTATTTTTATTTTTATTATATTTTATTTTTTAAAGGAAAAATTGGGTTCCACCTTCATTCAGGGGGTTAATCCCAAAAACGTCAAAGTAAAATTTTATAAGGAAAACTTTGGGACGACAAGGGAAGGGACCCACCCCGAGGGGTTACAATCTAAGAGGGGGAAGAGACAGAGGGTGGGGCAAATGTCCCTGTGGAGGAAGTAGTGACAAGTAGCGTATGAGCCTTGTTACACAAACAAAAGAAAATAAATTCACTCACTGTAAATAAAATCGAAAATACTCATGTCGAACTTCCGCTGGCCCCAGCGATTGGAAATCACCGTCTATAATAAAGAATATCAACACTTTTTATAATTTGAGTAATGAAATGCACAGCAAAATATCTCAAAGGTCCAGTGTGACGCTTACGCGTTTCAAGTACATTGGTTATTACTCATAACAGGCAATGCTAGACCTAAGAACCAGTGGGTTTGAAACACAAGCGTCACATCGAACCTTTAAAATATCTTGCTGTGAGTTATATTATTGGCATAATACAATTTTGATGTTTTTATATGGATTGTGCCAAACACTTATTTTTTCATATTTTATGTGCTTTGTTGATGAATCCGGTACACACCCCTTGGAAGACATACTAGTGTACTGCACAATTCTTAATAAATCTCCCACCTTATTTTAATCCATTTTCTTTTTGTTAGTAGCAGTGTTGCGTTTTGGCATGAATTGTGTGTAACGGCTGTTTCCTTTTGCGGGAAGCAGTAGACACTATATAGGAGTTATATTGCACTAACCAATCTTGTTTTTTTTTTTTTGTTGTTTTTTTAGCGCAGTCCATTTGGCTGCTAATGGTTTGTTATAACCAGGAATTGATAGCTTGTTGGACATTGCCCAGTGTTTTTTTTTTTTTTCTTTTTTTGGAGGGGGAGGGTTGGTTCCTATTTTGGTGGTCTCATAGACTTTTATCCCAGATGTTAAATTGAAAGAAAAATATAACCGCCCTTTATTTGGAACTTTATAGCGGGCAGCAAAGTAAAATGATCTAAAACGACTTTGGAAAATGGAATTTCACTTTTCTAAACAAGGCGTGCTTTTAATTATACATGTAATCTACTTGTGTTGTTGCACAACAATGCAGTCCACAGGATATACTTTTATTTGTTTAATCTATGCGAATCGTATCCAAGTCCATGTCCTAGACATCAATTTGATGCTTGGGCGGATCACACAAAACCACGGAAAGTGCTTGAAGGCCAATGCCTTGTTTGTTTTTCGTTATTAATACATCAAACAGACACACATCTGCTGCTTGGTATTGGTTTTATAAAACACTTTACAGGGTGTACAATCAATCACATTTGCTCAGATGGAGAACTTTCATTCAGACCTGTCACCCTCAGTCTGCCCGCTTAGCGCTGGCACAGCTCCATAGTAAATGCCATGAATCAAGCACTCTTCTGAACTGTGCCATTTCAACCAGATAGGACTAAAAGTTTACAAAGCATTTATACAGCACAAAAGCTCTTTGCTCTGTAGAAGGAGCATAGGAAGTTAAGGCATTTTTTAGTAAATATATCGCCAAATGCCTTGTGTTGTATTTTTTTTTAGTGTACTAAAGGGGTTGACGTTTAGTATTGTTAGATTATTTTCATGTCAGAAAGCAACATGCAAGTTGTCTAGAAAAACAATGTTTGGTCTGCATATCCAAAAAGTAAAAAAAATAAGCAAAAAACTGAGCATAGGTGCACACTGAAGTGTCAGTAAAATGCAAACACAATTCAATATCGGCAGCACACTACTGGCACTGAAAAGCAGTCAAAAGGAATGTAGGAATTATTGAAAAAGCATTCAGGTTGCTTTAGATACATGAAAATTTGAGGTTCTTAGTGTACATTTTTGATCAAAACTGTATGGTAGCCATTTGCAGTTGTATTTTGTGCCTTTGCTTGTACAAAAATCTTTGGCTATAAACCATTTCTCCTGGTATTACCTTTAGAGTTTTTTGTTGGTCCCTACCTTGTCCCCTGAGGAGATCTATGTATCTGGGAAGATCGAAACATGTTGGGATTAGGGATTACTAGGGTTTGGTCAGGTTCGAGACAGTGCCGCCCTTTTTCAGGGCGATTACCCTGTAACCCTTAGGCCTTTTGTATCTTTGAGCTCGTTGGCTGTTTTAGGGGTTTTCTCCCAGTTTTTTGTCTTGTTGGCACTTTATTTTTCTTTTTTGTCTGTGGTTTGTGTGAGCAATGCTCTTCTATTGGTATTTATAATAAAGGTTATATTTTATTATTTTTTGTCATAATTCTTTCTCCCTTTTGTTGGTTTTGTCAAAACTGTAATAAGCCCACCTGCTGTCGACAAGGTGACCCCAATAAAGATGGGAACCTACTCTATGGGGGACATGTATGAAGATCGGCGCATCGAGGTGCCTATTTTCACGTTTTTTTTCCATGAAAACTGCGCCTGATGTATGCCAGTGCTGAAGTGCGCTCATAAATGCGGGGCAAACTTCGACGCCTCCGGCAGACAGGCCACATTGAAATTGGTCTGCCTGTCGGAGCAGTAATGCGCCTCACTTTGCCGACCCGCATTCATGCATGCGTCGGAGTTTTTGAATGTGGTGCGTCCCGCCCCAGAACGCCCACAGCACGCCCCTTCATGTTAGGGGCATTAGAAAGTGCCCAACCTTGCGCCTAACAGCGCATTAGGTGTGTCCGACAGCGGAGCCGGCACAGAGAGGCGCATTATACGCCAGAAAACAAGCGAAAACTCCGATCATACATATCCCCCCATATGCTACCTCTTTTGGTGCCTGTTCAGACCTCTGTTTCAGGGAGAGAAAATTCCAGCTACTCTGCATTGATTTAAAAACATGCAAGTAATGCAGGAAAATGGATGCATTATATACTTTTGGATTATAAACATTTTGCTACTTGTAATGGTTAAAAGGAAGATTTACAGATGCCTGTACCATCCATTGACCCTATCATCATCATCTTAATAATGCGGGTTCAAGAGAGTAGTATGGTATAGAACATTGGTTGGCATTATTAGTCTAACTTTTTCCTGGCCTATTTTGATTTTTTTTCATTAGGCAGTGGGTGTGGGTGCACAGTCAGTATTTAATTTAGAAGGCTCCACCGATCTAAATCTAATCCTGGCATAACAGGATTTTTTTTCCAGTTAGCTGCCATTTTCGACTGTTTTGTTCCCGATCAGTTTTCATCTTTGGGAAAACCTTGCTGTAAGTGTTCAATTTATCTGCATCGCCACCACAGCAAAATGAAGTATTCTACACTTCTTTCTGAAATTAGTTAATGACGTTAAAAGAACATGTAGATGTTTCAGACATGTATTTTTAAGCAAATTATTGTATTCCATATGAAATAAAAAATTATGAAGTCTTTCCTTAGATCTTTATGTTGTGTGGTTTTATTATTCCATTTAGAAATTCATTACCAATCTGTCAGCCGGACGGTACCCATTGGTGGGGGAGGGGGTCTGACATTGTCCAATCAGTGTTGAGTCTGAGACACATCCCTTGAAAACTGGAATGTTAACACCCATCTGACTGATTCAGTAATATATTTCTAGAAGGAATCGTAGAAGAACAGCACAACACAGAGTTATAAGAGAAAATGCTCCAGACTTATTTTGCAAGGAAAACAAATATTTATTAAAACCGACATGTCAGGAGATGTCGGAGGACACCTTTAAGTAGCTGTCGGAGGACTCCTTTAAGGAGCTGATTGATATTAAGTTTGAGATCTCTTTAAAGGGGTTGTCTTACTACATGGGCGTGTTTACTGGCTTCCACTAGGCTGCAGTGGAAGCCAGGTCTAGCTATAGCAACTAGTGCTGGCAGCCTATCAGGATTGATCAAACAGGTCTGTAGCTATAGCGACCTGAGGAGCCGATGCTGCCCAAACAAGAGGGGATATCTAGGAATAGGAAGCACACTGTTAATGTACTGATATTGCAAAGTGACTTGTTTTTGCAAGATCTTTAACATAAAAAGCAATCCTTGTAGTGAGACAACCCCTTTAAGCCATTACAGATTTAGGACTAGTCTGGAATGAATGACAAGTGGGGTAAGAGAGAGGATTCTGTTAACCCAGATTCCACATATGATTATCTTTACTGACTTGCCAGAGTTCTTGGATTTATCATTGTTTGGTAAGACCACAGTAGCATTGTTCACCACTATGTTTCCGCTAAATTCATGTGTTCTTATTTATGATCATAAATAATCATCTCTTTTCTTTTCACGGTTTGTTCAGCACCAAAAGGAATTCTTCATCTTTCTCCTGATGTCTATCAAGAAATGGAAGCCAGCCGCAGTAAGACTGTCTCGACTCCTGCTGTCAATTATCTGTCACCCAAAGAATTGAGCCAGACCCCTAGCTCATATTTTAGCACATCTGTAACCCAAAGTTGCACATCTGCAATTGCCAGAGAGCTCCTGACCAATGGTAACTCCCCCACTGCTGAGTCTGTTGGATTTGCAGGCAACAACTTGACGTGTTCCAGCTCCACTGTCCAACCTTCTGAGCAGCTCGAGTATTTGGCAGGCATTCAAGGCTTACAGGTGAGCACAACCTTTATCTCTGAAATTGTGCAGATGCGTCTGGTCATTGGCAGGTTTTCCATGCGATGGCTATGGTAGCCAACTGCCTACTAATCTGTGTACTGACATATTGTATGACTGCTACTTGTTGTAGCAAGTGATTTCCCGAATGACTATGCAGCTCCACATCTCCACACAGTATTGGCAGCGCGGCTTCGTCTTCTTGTCAGGCTTATAATATTGAATTTGTCTTTTTTGCTCTGTGTTTTTTTTGTTCTTTTTATATAATGTGCTGCCTATTAGTTGAAAAACCTCTGGACAGCATTTTTACATAACTTTTTTTGTTCTTTTCCCAAATAACTGGGTCTGATGTATTAGCCCCAGTAAAGGGGGGAAATACAGCCCCTTGTCCTAACTGAAGAGCTGATCTGGGTCTAGTAAGACCCAGCAGAATCTACAGTTATCGAGTCCCGGATTTCACGTGGCAGCTGGCTCCCCATTCAAACAGCTGACCAATGCCCAGACATATAAGGTCTATGGGTGGTCATCATGTAATTAAAAGGAATGTGTTATAAAAAATGACTTATTGTTTAACTCGCGTTTTTATGTTAAACACATTTTGAAAGAAATTTTGGTTATTTTATTTTAAATTTTCCATATCACTTTCAATATTTTTTAATAATTCTTAAGTCCTGCAGTTTTCACTTTGGCCACTAAGCCTAATAATTGTCTGACACTTCCTGTTCTGTAGAGAAAGATTCTCAGTTGACTGCTCATTATCAGCACAAAGAGGGTCAACTGAAAGGAGACACCAGTGTGAATTGATAACACAGGATCCACCATTCACAAGAGGAGATGGTCACAGTTCACCCTTTCACTTCCCTGCCCAGTGTCTTCTTCCCAGGTCACAGAGCATGACTGGAAAACTCTCCTAAAGAAGTGAATGGGACTGAGTCTTAAGTCTCCTATGTGCATGAAGCTACTGTAAAGCATCTCTCTGACTGCTGTTAAAGCAGTGCAAACCAGGCCTGGTGGCTAAAGTGAAAACTGCAAGTCTTAAGAATTATTAAAAAATATTGAGTGTGATATGAAAAATGTAAAAAAAAAAAAAAAATTCTAAAACGATGTGTTTAACATAAAAACGGGACTTAAACAATAACTAATTTTTTGATGACATACTCCCTTTAAAGAGTTTCCCTATAGGGAGAGACATGTCAATTTAACTGAGGGGGCAGGGAGAAGCCGCACAACGGACTCCTCTCTCTCAGCCGCCATGGCTCTCCTTCTACCTGGCTCAACTTCGCCACTGCAGCATTTTAGGTGAAAACCCACATGGTCAGGACTGGGCAATCTGCAGCATAAAATAACTGACAGGTTCCCTTTCATGGGGTGGTATTTCATTTATAGACTGTATAAAGATCTTAAATCAATTACTTTACATTATAGCTGCTTAGTACTGTAATATTGCAGTTTGCCACAGACATTGCTCTACCTGTACATGCAGTCAGTAGTAAGTGTTGATTCAGCATGAGAACCGCTCACCATCACACTTGCAGTTTTATCTGTTTCTCAGCCCTGACTGTGAATTTTCCTCCACTTTTCATCTTACGTTGGAGTCCAGCCATGAGCGGTGTCTCTTGACAAGATTGTTGCTTGGCTGAGCACCCAATATGCCTTTGCCTTAATTCTTGTGGGAAGCTACTACGTCTTGATTACCTGCAGGTTACATCTGTGCCACGATACTCCTCTTCTGCTTTGACTGATGAAGTAAGAAATTATTCTACGATACAGTGCTGTGCGAGTCCTGACAGTACTTACTGTTATGGATCATGATGTGCCTTTTACCCATCATGCTAGAAAGGTTTCTGTTAGGGTATGTTCACACGGCGTAATTGCAGCGTGCGTTTCGCCACGTATTTGCGCTTAATATGCGGCGAGATGCGAGCCGCAATTACTGTAATACATAGCTCTCATAGGGAACTATGGATTACGCCACGTCCTCCCGCGCGTACACTACGATTATACTGTATGCGCGGGGAGATAAGTGACATGTCATTTACTTGCGGCGATGGCGAGTATTTCATGTCAACGTGCTTAGGGAGTATGCACTGATCAGCGCGACTCCGAACACACCTGGCGTATTGCAGGGCGTACTGTACGCGCCGCAGTTACGCCGTGTGAACATACCCTTGAATTGTATTTTCTGAGTTCTCAGGAGAGGTAATACAATACATGGAGCTCCCCAAAGAAGCATCCATGCTATCTATCATATATGAAAAAACTTTGAGATTCTTAGTTCACATGTTTTTGATCAAAAAATGCTTAAGCCACCCACGAACTTACAACGTGATCTCAGGTCGGGTGGTCTCTGGTTTTTTCAGAGATGTTTTTTTGTGCAGAACTATACGTTGTATTTGGTATATATTGCTTTTCTATATAGGGAGGAAGGGATGCCTCCCTTTTGGTTTCCTGCACCCCGCCCACTTTTCACAGGCTGTTATATGAGTGCAGCTTGCAAGGTTGGTGTTTTTTTTTATTTCTTTCTCTCTGGATAATGGAGGTCGGTTGACCCAATGAGAGGCCTGAATTTGGCTCTATTGAGAGGTAGAGATAGCGTAGGACCACCCGACCTGAGATCACGTTGTAAGTTCGTGGGTGGCTTAAGCATTTTTTGATCAAAAACATGTGAACTAAGAATCTCAAAGTTTTTTCACTCAGGAGAGGCAGTCACTGAACAGCATAGTGTAAGAGCAGTGCAAACAAATGTATTATGCATACTCTTTTATAATCTGCATAGTATATTTAGTCATCGTAAATAGCTTGACGTTAGCCAGCTCTAAGAATGGGAGATGCTAAGAGATGACGCACTTGTACAATAGGAGCCGTCAGTTGCATGCCCACTGAAATGATAAGCCACACCACTGTTCACACCTCAAGGAGGCACCTGAACAAGCATGCTGTCATGGCCGTGCATAATTAAGTTGCAGCCTTGATAATTAGGGAGTTGTTAATTCCCTGTTTATCAGCAGGACCTTGTTTATTTACGTTAGTTCTAAATCCCTAACTTCCCATACATTGGGTTCGTTAGACCAAGTCCGTTTGTGTAGAAGTCATTTGTGACCAGGAAGACTCCCTAAGGGGATTTCTTGAGACAACACACTCCATAGACTGGGATCTTGGAGTCTGTTCTGTTATGTAGATGCTGGGGGGACGGTGGGCGCAATGTACAGTATGTGACTCTCTGTATGTGTGCCGCATTTATATATATATATAGATATAGATATATATATATATATGTTTTGTGTGTAATTTATATACCGAGACCGAGTCCTACTGTATAGTTGTTGATATTTATGAATAGTTTAAAATTATTGTAAAATTGTTACCAAACTGTAAAATTTTGAATGTTGTAAAACCACGAGCAGAAGATTGAGCCTTGGTAACAAATTGTGAGATTGGTTAACAAGTATGGGCTTCCACTTTATGTTGATGTCTTATTAGTCCTGAATTATGCATGACATTGTCTTGTCTTTGGTAGCGTTGCTAATAGAATAGGCCATCATCTCCTGTCCGCTCTTGTGGTTGTCTGAACAAAGCCATCTTGGACCAACCTAATATGAAGTGGAACAGCTCGTACCTATCGGTGCTGCCATTTTCAAATATTTAAGGGTCATCACTGTTGGACTCTGTTGATCAGACAATGGTGGCATATCCTAGCTTTATGCCCTAGATGTCTTTCAAACCAGCCCTTTAATTATTTAATAATATAACCTGACAAATGTTGTTATTGTTGGGTGATGTATATTGTATTTACTGTATATATAAGTTTTTATGTAGTAATATTGTATTTTTTTAACAGTAAACATAACTATTTTTTTTATATAAGTTTATTTTATGGCAATATTGACCGTCCTGTCTCGTGAGAGATTGTAGGAAGGGGCCAAAATTGAGAGGTTTACAATAATACTACAGTATTGGTAAGTATAGGGGTTTGATTTAAAAAAAAAAAAATTAATTTTTGGTTTATGCACTGCAGTAGTAATATTCCTTTTAGAGCTTTTATAGAAAGTCGTGTGAGAAGCCAGGTTGGATGGTAATAAGTTCTGTACTGGAGGCCGAGCCTGTGAACTGAATCTCTGTGGGAAATTGCTCAGTAAGGAGGCAGTTCTAATTACATGACTCCCTCTTAGAATGCAGCCTGTGTTTTAGAGTATAACAAAAAAAAATGCAGCACACACATTTGCTTTGTTTGCTTTGTGCACGTGAGAAATTCATGTTTGAGTGACTACTGTGTCTTCAAAGGAGAGTGTGTATATATACATGCATATGAATGTGTGTTTGTATATTATATACATTGATACATATATACAAACACAGTGAGGACACATCCAACGCCATTGCTATGTTATGTATGTCAAAAGGAGTACAAACATTTACACAGCAATCATGGTTATTAAACACACTATGCAGAACTACCCACCCATGTCAAGTCCACATTATGTGGCAACAGTTCCAGTCTTTTTGGAAAGATTTAGATCACCATTACACAAATGGACATGGTCATTTTTCCAGTTTTATTATTTTTTTATTTGGATATTCAAGCAGTTTCAAGTTCAAGACCTAGATTGAAGTCTAAGCACAAATTCACAACTAGATTGGGGTCTGGAATTTTACCACTGCTACTGGAGGATATGTTGTAGCTTTTAGCCATGGTGATACTAGAAAAACAAATCGCTTCTGCTATGGTCTCATGCAATTAGCTCTATTTTATTTTATTTTTTCATTCATTTTAGGCGTTGAGTTTACAATCCTTGTAGTTCCAATTGCAGAGAACTATCCCCACAACGTAATGGTACTCGTACCATGCCTAACTGTGGTGGGGTGGGCAGCAATTCTGGTGGTGTGTAGTGTATTGTGATGACACCGTCTTTGTTTGTCCGTAACTTCAATTTTGGTGTCATTAGAAAATAGAAGTTTGCGACTTGAATTGAATAAAAAAAGATTAAAAATAGTAAAAAAATAAAAACAATGAGATTTCTAGCAATATTTAAACTATATGGCCACTTTATTGGAGACTCCCATCTAGAAGAACTCAGCTTCCCTCCACTATCATATAACCCTATATATTACAGAGCTCAGCTTCTATCCCTCTATCATATAACCCTATATATCACAGTGCTTGGCTTCCCTCCTCTATCATATAACCCTATATATCACAGAGCTCAGCTTCTCTCCTCTATCATATAACCGTATATATCACAGAGCTCAGCTTTTCTCCACTATCATATAACCCTATATATCACAGAGCTCAACTTCTCTCCTCTATCCCATAACCCTATATATATCAGAGCTCAACTTCTCTCCACTATCATATAACCCTATATATCACAGAGCTTACTCTCCCTCTATCCATATAACCCTATATATTATGAGCTCAGCTTCTATTCCTCTATCATAGCTCATGATAGGACCAACAGAAACCACTCTGACAAGTGCCTCTTAAATTTGTTATATCACCTGTTTACCCAATTGTGGGGTGGTAAAGCTCATCCTGGACACACGGTTTCCTTCTATGATCAACAATACCTATATATAAGAGTTCCATGCCCATCTTCCATTACATAAACTCTCTGTCAGTGCAATGCTAATTTATGTCAGACTAATGCACTTAGCCAGAGTCTTCAATGTTTTAACCCTTGACAATGGCAGGACTGCCACTGGAGCTTCTCTCCCTCTACCATATAACCCTATATATTATAGAGCTCAGCTTCTATTCCTCTATCATATCCTGCTCTCAGATAGGACAACAGAAACCACCTGACAGGTGCCTTTAAATATTGTTTTGATATCACCTGTTTTCCCAATTGTGGGGTTGGTAAAGCTCTAACCTGGACACACGTATTGTCTCTTCTATCGATCAACAATACCTATTAAAGAGGTTCCCATGCCCGAAATCTTCCATTACATAAACTTGTGTCCAGTGCAAATGGCTAATTTATGTGTCGAGACTTAATGCACTATAGCCAGGCAGGTCTTCAACTGTTTTGTAACTTTGACAATGGCAGGACTGGCCACTGCTGAGAGCCGGACACGCCGATTAATGGTGGTTAAAGACACTAATCAAACATATGTTTCCACGACGTGATGATTGTGTTATAGATCATTGCTGGCTATGTCTGCCTTTATGTCTCTCTAATGATGGAGTATGCTGGCTTTGTGACATGTGTGGGTTTTCATGCTCTTCTTGATTTGGCACCACAGGGGTTGACCTTCACAAACATTGCAGAAGCCAGATTCCCACCGAGAGTAGAAACATTGGACGGGGCTACACTTGTGGTTGCTAGAGCCAGTGCGGTTATGTAATGTGTCAACGATAAAGAAATCTCTACATGTAATTATATAACATTGAGGGGGAAATACTAGAGTTTGAGAAGATCACTTTGTATGTGCTAAGAAGTTGCATTTCCTAATACTTTTATATTCTCTTCATTGTGTTCTGGTTTGTCATTTAGCGTGTTTTCATTGACTGACCTTTGTAATTTAATTTTACAATCAATAGATGAAATACAGAACTGAAGCAGATATGGAGAGATGCCCAAGTGTCGTGTGACTTTAGTTAGCCTTCTGAACAACTGTTAATGTGACATAAGGGTAAGATATAGGAGGTACATTATAACTAGACAATAATACCCCAAAGATATAGCAGACATCACCCAAAAAATCACCTAAGGGGGAGTATTAGAAAACATAAAATAGACAATCCTGAGAGTAGTCAGTTATTGAATATACTTTTAATAACCAATGTTTTAATGATACACTCAACGGTTCAAAGAATGACTCTCTATCTCTATATTATGTAAAATACAAGGCATGCAGAGAAAAGAAACACGGGTTGTATACTAAACATAATCTACTCCAGGAAGAGCACCCGCCCCGAGTAGCATCATGGCATCATAGCAGTAGGCACTACTGTCAGTTTAGATCTGTAGGCATCATTGTCCCCTGATGATCGATTTTGTGAAACGCGTTGGACTTTTCTTTATTTTGCATTTTAGTTGTATGGTTAGACACCGTGTGGTGGGGTCGCCCCTTTCGGGGCGGGTGCTCTTCTTGGGGTAGATTAAGTTTAGTATACAACCCGTGTTTCTTTTCACTGGATGCCTTGTATTATACATAATATAGAGATATAGAGTCATTCTTTGATCCTCCTGTTGGTAACCTTCAAAACCGTGAGTGTATCATTAAAACATTGGGTATTAAGAGTATATTTAAGAACTGACTACTCTCAGGATTGTATATTATACATGTTCTAATACTTCCCCTTAGGTGATTTTTTTTGTTGATGTCTGCTATATCTTTGGGGTAGTATTGTCTAGTTAGACGATTTTTTAATGTATATCGATAAAGTATTGTATTTTTTACTGGGAATAAGTTTAGTTCTGTGAGTCGGTTTGAAATTCCTGGATGTTGAGTCTTTTGGCGAGTAAGATATAGGAGGCTTATGCAGGAGAGCCAGTACTTCTTAGCAAAAATTGAGGCAGTGATCAAAAAAATCAATTTCTGACCCCAAAACTCAGCAAAGCCACTATTTGATCTACAGTATTTCTTTAAACATTAGTTTACTGTATGATAAGTCATGTTACATATCATTGAAACCGCAATAATATATAATAATATATCATGATATTCAGTACATATTAAAGGCACAGATCAGTGGCTGTATCAATACATAGTTATATGTCAACTCTGAAAGGTGTACAAAAAAAACAGAAATAACCAACAAAGGGGGAGAAAGTGGTGTGAGAGGAGGAGAGTACAGGTCCTATCACATACATCAATAGATTGAGGTTTTTTTTAATAAAGCAACGAATAATCTAAAACTAGTCCAGACAGACCATAATTTCTGTTTTTTCGTTTTTTTTTTTTTCAAGTAACAATACACGAGTAGAAAAAAACAGGTTAAACAGTAAGTTTTAAGGAGGTAGCAACCTACAAACACACTACTCACAAAAAGTTAGGGATATTTGGCTTTTGTTTGAAATTTCAGGATGAATGTTACATTTCTTGAAAAAAATGTTGTAATGAACTAAATGAAACCATCTCTTACCTTTAGAAGGCACATGTCCAACTGTTCAATTTTTCAGTACTTTTTGCACAACTTGCTAATCTCTAACAAACAGCTAAATGGCAAAATTCTCAACAGGTGTTTGATCCCTGAAGCTCCCAATAAATTTAGGGGATGAATTTGAATTGGGATTTAAAAAGTCTTCCTCATCATGCTGTTCACATTTTGACATCCTGAGACCAATAAAACACGTTACAGTCGATAAACAATACCTTGCAATTGTGAGGCTTCAAGCAGGATGCGCTCCGACGGAAGTGGCCACTGAGCTTAGAGTGTCATCAGCAGGTTGCTACAGAGATACAGAGAGACTGAAGTTGTCACAGAAAGTCAAAGAAGTGGATGTCTTTTGGCTCCATCACACGCTGATGACCGCTTCATTGTAAACAATACCCTGCAGAACTGGATGATGAATGGCGCACAACTCCAGTCACGTTTAAGGGAGGTGAGAGGCAGCGAAGTATAACGTCAGACCATTTGTAGCTGTTTGCATCAGTGTGGTCTGCACTGGTGATTCTTTATCAGAACCCCTAAGTCTTTCTTTGCTGAAGTCCTGGCTAATACAGAACATACAGTATGACAGAACAGAATTTTCATTTCTACTAGAGCATTCAGAAACATTCTACTTAAATTGTCCTATCAGTTTGCATAGTGAACAAAAAGAGAATATAGATTAACCCTATGCTAGGGCCGCATTATACGAAAAGAGGGATAAGCGCCCCGATAAGGATGGACCCACATCCACTTCATAATGGAAGTGGATGTGAACTGTTAACTGATATGAGTAATGTAGAAGTGTATATATATATATATATATATATATATATATATATATATATTCATAGTCTGTATAGTAAAACAAGCAATATAGCAATAAATGTGGCATGGATATATAGAAGAAAAACTGCATAATTTAAGTAACAAACCATATATATAAAAGGCAATGGACAAATATGTGAAAAACAAGAGCTAGTGGTGAGAAAAAAACACTTCCCTACAGTTGGTCTCAATAAATAATACATGGAGAGACGTCTATATGGTCAAACAAGTATACTTGCGTGCCAGGGTACATGAAGTGTCATATATCCTTTAGGCAGTGCACTCGTTACAGTGCTCCATCTTTAGTGCTGGTAGAAACTCATGGACGTGTATGGTGACATCTGATACATACCAACCAGATATAGGCCAAAAGACACATTTTTTGCCTTGGTCTGGCAATGGAAGCCTATGCATGCGTTCAGTATGTATGTCTGAAGTTTCCCTGGTATACACTCTAAAGCAGGCATCCTCAAACTGCGGCCCTCCAGCTGTTGAGAAACTACAACTCCCATCATGCATTATATAATCTATAAAAGTGGGAATGATGGGAGTTGTAGTTTAACAACAGCTGGAGGGCCACAGTTTGAGGATGCCTGCTCTAAAGGTAGAAAAAAAACATGATGTGAACTGGACCTAACCATTGGGAATAGTTCTGGTGTAAGGATATAACTTTAAATGTGCTTGATGTCAATAGCACCAACACGCTTGATACTAGTGTAATATTTAATTCTTCCTAAGCCCTAAAAGAGAGCCAGCTATCCTTTATTGAAATGTAGGAAGAGCGGGCTGGAAGCAATTTGTAACTTAATGAAATTTTACAAGCAGTTAATAAATCTAGCGCTGCACTTTCTGGTCTTTCATCTAAAATCTTGGAGATAAAAACTGATGTATTCTTCTTACATGCTGTTATGAATAAGCTTGGAGAATGACTGTCTACAACCGAGAAGTGAATTAGTTTAACTGAGGACACGGTTAACACTATGGGTAAAGATATTAAAGAGCTTAAATCCACAGTAAAAGATCTATGAGAGGACGTGTCAAGGAGATGCAGTCTGGGCAGGTGGGCCCGTGTGGTGCGTTTATTAACAAATGGTTGCTTGCAAACCTGGGTGCCGATACCTTTTTGAAAATCTTTGACTGAGAGGGCTGACAATCCCATTAATGTTCAATATTTTAGGTGCAAATTCAAAACCTTTTTTGTGCAAATTCTGTGTTCCATTGATAGGGAAACTTTAATTAGAAAAACAAGGACAGATGCTATTTACCTTATAATGAGAACAAAATAATCATGTTTCCTGCTTTTAGGGTTGATGTGGTCTTTGTTGAACCCCTCAAAATTGCGTTAAGATTGTGTTTCTCGGTAGTTGAGCACATTCCCTCATGGGTTTGGAGTTTTTTGGTAGTCGAGCACATTCCCTCATGGGTTTGGAGTTTTTCGGTAGTTGAGCACATTCCCTAATGGGTTTGGAGTTTTTCGCTCGTCGAGCACATTCCCTCATGGGTTTGGTGTTTTTCGGTAGTCGAGCACATTCCCTCATGGGTTTGGTGTTTTTCGGTAGTCGAGCACATTCCCTCATGGCTTTGGAGTTTTTCGGTAGTAGAGCACATTCACTCATGGGTTTAGAGTTTCTCAGTAGTCAAGCAATTCCCTCATGGGTTTGGAGTTTCTCAGTAGTCTAGCTAATTCCCTCATGGGTTTGGTGTTTTCAGGTAGTCAAGCACATTCCCTCATGGCTTTGGAGTTTTTCGGTAGTCAAGCAAATTCCCTCATGGGTGGAGTTTCTCAGTAGGAGTTTCCCTCATGGGTTTGGAGTTTCTCAGTAGTCGAGCACATTCCCTCATGGGTTTGGTGTTTTTCGGTAGTCGAGCACATTCCCTCATGGGTTTGGAGTTTTTCGGTAGTCGAGCACATTCCCTCATGGGTTTGGAGTTTTTCGGTAGTCGAGCACATTCCCTCATGGGTTTGGAGTTTCTCAGTAGTCAAGCAAATTCCCTCATGGGTTTGGAGTTTCTCAGTAGTCGAGCACATTCCCTCATGGGTTTGGAGTTTTTCGGTAGTCAAGCAAATTCCCTCATGGGTTTGGAGTTTCTAAGTAGTCAAGCACATTCCCTCATGGGTTTGGAGTTTTTTGAGTAGTCAGGCACATTCTCTCATGGGTTTGGAGTTTTTGAGTAGTCAGGCACATTCTCTCATGGGTTTGGAGTTTTTCGGTAGTCGAGCACATTCCCTCATGGGTTTGGAGTTTTTCGGTAGTCAAGCAAATTCCCTCATGGGTTTGGAGTTTTTGAGTAGTCAGGCACATTCGCTCATGGGTTTGGAGTTTTTTAGGTAGTCGAGCACATTCCATCATGGGTTTGGAGTTTTAGGGTAGTCAAGCACATTCCCTCATGGGTTTGGAGTTTCTCAGTAGTCGAGCACATTCCCTCATGGGTTTGGAGTTTTTGAGTAGTCAAGCACATTCTCTCATGGGTTTGTAGTTTTTCGGTAGTCGAGCACATTCCCTCATGGGTTTGGAGTTTTTCGGTAGTCAAGCACAGTCCCTCATGAGTGTGGAGTTTCTCAGCAGGAGTTTCCCTCATGTGTTTGGAGTTTTTCGGTAGTGGAGCACATTCCCTCATGGGTTTGGATTCATAATTTTTTTTTAACCATTGTTTGTGTCGTCTTTCTATTAATATTTTGATTATGGGTTATTATGCACACTATTGGAGTGTTTAGGAGGAAAGGTAAAGCATTTTGGGGATATTTGTGAATCTGCATACAAGTGTTGGTATGCTGTTCAAAGATGAGCTAAGCAAATACAGACATAGCTAATATTTTAAAGGAGTTGTCTCACTGCAAGGATTGCTTTTTATATTAAAGATCTTGCAAAAACAAGTCACTTTCTAATATGTGTTCATTAACAGTGTTCTACATATTCCTAGATATTCCCTTCTTGTATGGGCTGCATTAGCTCCTCAGGTCGCTATAGCTACAGACCTGTTGGATCTCTCCTGATAGGCTGCCAGCGCTGGTCACTATAGTTACAGACCTGATGTCAATAAGCAGCTTGTCACTGCAGGCCAGTAGTAGCTAGTAAAGATGACCATGAATTAAAAAATTGAAACCGAGAAAACAGGGCTGAGGTAAGATGAATCAATGTAGTGAGACAACCCCTTTAACTCCACTGAGTCTTATATCCAGTCTTGCTGCCTGGATACTTACCATCAGTTACCTTAGTAGAAGATAGACTCTGCTCTAAAATTTCTGAAAGATTCCACACAGTGGGGGGCAGTACAAATAGTTCATTGATGATCCTATCGCTCCATGTGGTTTCAAGGTTTGCATGGTCCTGCTTTACTGTCCCCTTAGACTCCTTTTCTTCACAGCTATATTGTATAGATCATGTTCTAAAAATGGCTGGTAACACCACTTCTACCAATGGGTCAGCATGGCAGCTCTATATGGGGAATGTGGAGTCAAAGAAAGTAAGAAAAAGGTTACATTTAGAGATACTCAATTTGAAAACCTGTTCTCTTTACTATCACTCCAGATAAACAGTTCTGTAGACTGCGTTTTAAGATTCTAAACCTCACATGGAATCCAGAGGGACCAGACCAGTCTCGGCCCCCCAGCGTCATCAGGGGTCACCATTCCAGTTTGCTTTTCACAAATTTAAAATGCTTGCTAGAAGTTTTTCTTGTTGATAAGTTATCTTTGCATTGAAACGCTTGTATTCTGCAATAAAACAATTGGTATCCAGCTCACTCTTGAGGCCATTGACCTCGTATCAGGCAAATAAATATATTCTCTTACTTTTTTGAAACCATGCTTTTATTTTATCCTCCCCTCATCAATCAACATGTTTCTAGAACTATGAAAACTAAAGGGCAGTTTCCATACGTGAAATGAGCAGAAATACTATGCAAATTTGCAGGCTGCCCAGTGGGTTCGGGTCTCCCTTGGGAAGGTTAGGTGGTTATGTTTGTGAATTATGCATTTTCTTTTTTTTCTTACTTGAAAGAGTTTTTCAAGAGCTAAATATTGATTGCCCATGAATATCAGATCAATGGAGGGCTGACTCTCCGCACGCTCACCGATCAGCGGTTTGAGGGAGCAGCTGCGTTGTTTCAAGCACTTTCTTCAAATAGCTGATAAGCGGGGGTGCAGTGTGTCCTTTCCCTCCACAGTTCAGATATTGATGGCCTCATCTGAGAATATGCCTTTAGTATTGGGATCTTGGGAAACCTGTTAAAAGTAGAACTTTTTATAAGGCAAATGGTAAGAACATTTGGTTCACATTTTGTAATAAGCGTTAGCATAAAGGATAAGATAAAATGGTTGGCCATTTTTTATGTTCAGGACAATCCAAAATACAACTACGTTTGCATTTATGTGATTTAAAGGGAATGTGTCATCAAAAAATGACTTGTTTAGCTCACATGTTTTAGGAATTTTTGGTTGTTTTTTTTAATTTTCCATATCAGTTTCAGTATTTTTTTTAATAATTCTTAAGTCCTGTAGTTTTCACTTTGGCCACTAGGCCTAATAATCGTCTGACACTTCCTGTTCTGTAGAGCTTTTCAGCAGTGTCTGCTCATTATCAGTAGCAGCAGGGTCAAGCTGTAAGGAGACACCATTGTGTACAGATAACACAGAATCCACCAGTCACAAGAGATGTCACAGCTCCCCCTCTCGCTTCCCTTCACAGTGAAAACTCTCCTATACAAGTCTATGGGACAGAATCTGTTTTAAGAATCCTATATGCATGAAGCTGCTGTAAAGTATCTCTCTGACTGCTGTTAAAGCAGTGCAAGCAAGAATGTCTTCCCCACAATCCTATATAGACGGCCAATTGAGAAATCAACAATCGGGAAATAAAAATGACTGAGAGGAAAAGAATATGGATCAGGGGCTTGATTTAATAAGTAAAAGAAAATTCGCAACAGATTCCCTTTAACAATATCTTGTAAAGGCTTTAGATAAATACACTCAAGTCTTTCCACCGGTTTTTTTTTTCCCCATTTGCAAGGTTAGTTTCATATTTGAATACACTAAGGGTATGTACACACAGCATCTTTCAGGACATATTTCGGGGCGTAATTGCGCTGCAATGCACCCCGAAATACGTCCTGTAATTACAGTAGCCATAGCTGTCATAGAGAGCTGTGGTTACCTGCCGTCTTCCCCGCTGCATGTTGAACACCGTCAGAAAGAAGTGCGTTCTTCTACACACATGGCGTCTTGCGACGTGCACAGGTATGAGCTGCAAGACGACGTGTGAACATACCCTAAAGCAGTAATGGCGAAACTTTTAGAGACCGAGTGCCCAAACTGCAACCGAAAATAATCTTATTTACTGCAAAGTGAAGACGACTTCGGCGCGAAGCAGGGAAGTGATGTCGGGAAGCAGGAAGGGGATGGCCGCTCAGTCCATCCCTCTGCAATGTTTCCAACATACAGTGACCATATAGTGGTAGATAGCAGTGTACACAGGTGCTCAGCAGACAGTTTAATTACATTTAGTGACTCACTTGAGACGTCTTGTCTAACAAGCCATTCACTTTCCCTTTTCTTCTACATTTTGTCCAGTCCACCATGACGACTTCTCCCAGACACCACTCTTCCCTGCAGAATTTACAACAGAAACACCTGATGCTCCTCACTTTTCTAGCAATCTACCAAACTGTGTCCCCTCCCCCCTATGTACAAACTCCCCATCTATAGTGCGCCAAATAATTACCCCTTTGGTGTCCTGGTAGTTAGGGCCACCTTAAGTAGTTATATCGTGCTCCTAGTAGATAAATAAGTATATAGGTCCTGCTCCTACAGATAGGTATATAGGGACCCCAGTAGAGCCCTCCCTCTTACTGTGCAGGGTCTGGTCCCACCAGAAAATTATGTTTTAATTTTAAAGTTTGTCCTAAAACCTGTTCTGTGTATGTATTCTTAGCTGTGGGGACGAGCCATTCCCCCCACAAGGCAGGGATTCACTGCCTTTAGTAGCAATGCAGGGCCCTTGACTTATTGGGGAATGGCCGTATTCCTGAAACTCAAAATGTCTCTCGGAGGCCTTGCAGAGGGCCCCACAGGGGCTCAGTGGGGAGCCCCAACACATCTCAGGGGCCTTCACAGGGTTTCGGCGGGGGGGGGGGGGGTTACAAGGGTTCGGTGGGCCCATCGCACAGGGCCTCAGGTGGGGGACCGTCACAGCCCCATATTTTTACATAGAGAAGAGGCCCTGAGGCGTGTTCTTTGATAAACACATACCTACAGACTGTTACTGACATGAAGTCTCTCCTCACAGTGCACGGGCTTTTCTTCTGTCTGGCGGGATGCTGTGATAATTTAAATCAGTGAGGTCCCGCCTCACTGATTTAATTTTTCAAACAGGTCTCCTGGCATCCCGCTCGCGCACAGAGAGAGGAGGGCTCGGCGCCGATCACCGTTCCGAAGTAAGTGGTTAACAAGAAACAGGCATCAGAGCCTGTTCTATATGTAAAAGTACGGCACTGTGACCTGGACGCCGGGCCCTCCCTGAGGGGAGCACAGATTCTTTTTTTTTTATATATATATATATATATATATATATATAGTAAAGCTAGCGAGTGGGCAACCTGGCTGGTGTGCCAGCAGGGATGACCCCGAGTGCCACCTCTGGCACGCGTGCCATAGGTTAGCCACCACTGCCCTAAAGCTTAGATATTGTTAGTAATGCTAAAATCACCTAAATACGCCCCCCCCCCCCAAAAAAAAAAAAATAAATAAAATAAAATACACATTTTCATGACCTGTTTGAAACATTGACAGTGAACTTAGTTCTGGTCCACCATACTCCTCTGTAAACTTATTGGAGATTTTAGCAATTTTGTGAATCTAAAGTCAGACTGGACCTGCAGGATCTTTGGTATTTTTGATAGATTTTTGGCTGGACTGGGCTGGCTGGACTTGTGAAGAATTCAGAACCTGGGCATCATGATTCATTGCTGTTCTAGTATACATGGATCGCTGTCCAGAAATGATCTGGCAATGCTTCTATGCTTTCTAACAGTATGGAGTGTGAAATCTGCGATTCGCTGATTGTCTTACCAGCAGATACAGCTTGGGATCTTCAATGACTGCTACACTAATATGGTCATTAGGAAAGGTAATAATGCCTAATAACACCAATTTTAGGACAGGATCCTAAAAGGTAAAAAACTTTGCTCAATTAGAGCAGATATTTAGGGAATAGATCTGAAAAAGTCGGTTTAAATATATGGCGTTAGTCAGTGGTTTGATGATGAATATAACTAAGAAGTTCTCTCTGTGATTGGTGAAGATGAGGGAAGGGGCATTTAAAGGGAACCTATCAGGTGGTTTATGCTCTCGTATCTGAAAGCAAGATGTGGTGGTGGGAGAGAAGCTGATTTCTGTGATACAGCTTTATATAACGTGGAGCAGGTTTTCAGAGTGAAAAGAAAAATCTTTTAGGATCCAAGCAACACCCCTGGACAGAATTGTTTAATTTTATTTCGGTTTCAGTATTTCCAGAAATATAAATCCATATGTTTTGCTTAATGTACAATTATCCTTATTCAAAACATGTGAAACCATGAGAATATACAACTGGTTAAGTTTGGATGTGGCTGATACTGTCTTAGGCTATGTTCAAACGAGTTAACCATGGGGCGTAATTACGCCCCGCAGGTACGCCGTGTGGACGGGGGGCGGGGAGTGAGCGGGGGGCCGGCACCTCGCCGGCCCATAGACAATCACTGCTAGCGG
Organism: Phyllomedusa bahiana; assembly: GCA_025379985.1. Taxonomy (NCBI): domain Eukaryota; kingdom Metazoa; phylum Chordata; class Amphibia; order Anura; family Hylidae; genus Phyllomedusa; species Phyllomedusa bahiana. The sequence goes on from JAODAL010009948.1 coordinate 30,466, forward strand.
CGTGTATACGCCGCTAGAAAGTGACATGTGAATTATCTCCCCCCTCGGCGTATTCGCCGGGCAGGGAGAGGAGATGTAATCCATAGTTCTCTATGAGAACTGTGGATTACTGTAATGAATGGGCCGTTTTCAGCCCGTAATTTGCGCACTCCGGCACGTAATTACGGACTGAAATACGGCCCATTTTAAGCCGTGTGAACATGGCCTTAACGATAAACATGGTTCCTCTGCTCCCAAATTGCCAGTCCAAGTCCAAGATTAATACTGGTATGATTTGGACTAATTTTAATTGTTTGATCGGACAGGACAAATTATGTTACGTTACAGAACTATATTTGATAGTCTATTTTGTGGCTTCTCGGTTTAAACATCTAATACAGTGGGAAGATTTTCAGGTAAATAGGTCACTAGAAGATGTTCTATGGATGCAGCTCCCCATATTACAAATATTGAAGGCTGGTTTTGTATTAAAAAAAATTTAGTAAGATTGTTTTTCTCTATGTATCTCACATTGTAAAAGAGAACATCTCTTTCCTCTTAACACTATAACTCCTGTGTATATCTGGTCAAGCTCTTTATTATATTTGACCACAGTGCGCATGTATGAGAACTAAAGATAAACCTGCAGTCAGATGGTGTTTTTTTTGCAAGGTGCATTAAGCCCTGTGGAGAGGGAGAGCAGAACGTTTTCTTGCTTTTATATCACTGGGTAAACAGGTTTTAGTGGTTGGTATAATTGCTAGAGAGGAATGGTCTTGGATCAATGTTTGTTGGTTATAAAGTTACTGACAAGTTTGGTGGACTTCTCAATCCTTCCCATTGGACGCTGCCCAAACCTTCCTAAGTATTGGGAAGAGATTACTTCCCTGTCCACGCTTGCAGTTCCCTCTACTTTTTAGGTCACTTCTAAAAGTCCTTCTTTGTAGACTGTTGTCACACTCCCATGTTCCCATTATAGACATGTGGCATAAACATATTTATCCATAGAAATCTAGATTTCAAGGTTTTTATATATTGTCACTGCATATTTGTCTTGGAGCACTATTCAGTCTTGTAGATGGCGGTATTCTCATTGTTTAAGTTAATTGTGTAGACCAGAAGGAGAGAAGGAACATTTATTTTTCCACATCCACTGCTTGCACGTTGCCACACACTTCCAAATCCTGTAAGCTGGCACCAGATTGTTCAGAAAGGACCATCGCTTCATAATCCGTGTTGGAAGTCTGTAATGGTTTTTGTTTTTTTCTCTGTGGGAATAGTCAAACTCGTGAGCCCTTTCTCGAACAGATGTTCCAAATCCATGAGCACAGCACTTAACAACATGCACGCATCCTAACTGGAATTAATTCGTAGGTTTGCAATTGTCAAGTTCGTGATTTTCTAAGACTTCTAATTGACTTTCACAGAGGATATGCTGCTTGCCAAAGCAACCTGTCAGCTGTTGGTGGACCATCAGTCCCAGCCTGCTCCTTACACCATTGGTGCCTAAGGCTGTATCATCAGCATTATTATTTTGCAACTTTTACTTTGAGGCTGTTTTTACTCTTGCTTCAGTGTCTCTTTGCTGTGTACAGTAGTCCTTTAAGTTACAATAACCTCAGGATACAATATTTTCAACATACAATGGTTGTTCCTGCGATATTGTATGTTAACTCCTTAACGACCGCCCACCGTCTTTTGATGGCGGACATTTCAGGTCGTTCGTCTGCAGCGATGTCTGTTGACGTCGCTGCAGACATCGGAGTTTGCGGAGCCTGCCGCAGCAGCGCTGAGAACGGGGCTGTACTACACAGCCCTGATCCCAGCGCAGCTCCTGCAAGCGCTGGGGAGCAGGGGAACCTCCGCTCCCCGGTGCTTTAACCCTTTGATTGCCGCAGTTTATCACCGCAGCGTAATCGAAGGGTTTCCCTGCTCTGTCGGGTGATCGGAACGCCGGACAGAGCCCAGGGAACAGAGGCACAGTCAGCCCTGGGGACCTAGAGTAGCCCCAGAGCTGTCCGTGTAACAAGCCAGTGATCAGGGCAGACTGTGAGCTGTCCTGATCACTGCCTTTGTCATACTTACACAGATTATAATGTATTAGCATATATGAATATGCTAATACATTACCAAGTGTAAAAAAAATTTAAAAAAGTAAAACCGTTCTCCTTTCAGATTTTTTTTTTTTTAAAGTATAGACATAAGTGTAAAAAAATAAGTTCATAAAAAATAATTGTGCATACATTACACACACAAAAAAAAAACTACACATATTAGGTATCCACACGACCATAATAGCCTGTATAATTAATCTAACAAATTAAGTGTGAAATGTGAATGGTGTAAAAAAAAAACAAATTTTAAATTTTTTTTTTTAAAAATCTACAATTAATTATAAGTGAATTTAAACTATTCACCCATAAAGTACAACTCGCCTCGAATAAAACGAGGCCTCATCCAACTGCGTCATTGAAAAAAGAAAAACGTTACAACTGTTGAAACGCAAGGAGGCAAAAACTAAAAAAAAGTTTAAAGGGCATTAACTACTTTTTAGGCGTGCGGCTTAAGGGGTTAAGTGTGGTTTCAAGATGCAATGCCCAGACACTGATCCAGACAATTTTTATTAACATTTTACTAGTAAAACCCCTGTATTAGTGAAGTGTATGCAGTGATCAGCAGTCTAGTAGCATGTCTCTACAGTACAGTGTGGTACTACCTGTGTGTACTGCTCTTTACATGTGCCAGGATGAGAGGCTTCTTTGAGCACCAGATGAGGACCCATTTTCTTTTTTTTCTGGTACATTGTGCATAAAGTACATGAGTCAAATAAACTCCTGTCCTCAAAGTAGAAATTGATTTCCATCTTCCATTAGGTCTTTGACTGTAATATGTAAGGACTATCTGTATTAGTTATCTGTAAACTTTATTTAATCCTTATTTTGCATTATATTGGGGGGTCAGATTTTGGGGTTGTGGAACCAATTTCCAGTTTTCCATAGATTTATGGTTTCAACATACAATAGGACCAGTACCCATTAGTATTGCTTGTTGAGGGTCCACTGTATATCAGGAAAGCTTGTGGCATAGAACGTTAACATATTCATAGATTCCCATTACCCAAAAAAGGCCAAAGGAGTGTCCTAATTTGGGCCTCCGTTCCAGTGGTATACATTGAGGTTAAAGGGGTTGTCTCACTATATTGATTCATCTTACCTCAGTCCTGTTTTCTTGGTTTCATTTTGAATTCAGGGCGTGTTAACTGGCTTCTACTAGGCTGCAGTAGCTATAGAGACCAGTGCTGGCAGCCTATCAGGAGAGAGTAAACAGGTCTGTAGCTATAGCGACCTGAGAAGCTGACGCAGTCTATACAAGAGGAGATATCTCAGAATAGGTAGGACACTGTTAATGGACACATATTGCAAAGTGACTTGTTTTTACAAGATCTTTAACATAAAAAGCAATCCTTGTAGTGAGACAACCCCTTTAATGTTTACTTGCTATGTGGAATAGTGTAGTCTGTTTTCTTTTAACATTGGTGTCTGTTAACTGATGCCACTTAGTGACCTCTATCATGTCAATTTGTCAGACAATCCTCCCCAATGTATAGCTAGGACAGAGACTGCAAGAAGCAGCGTGAAAGGAGCCTAAAAATTGATATTTTCCATGTTCGAGAGTTTAAATAAGTTTCACCAGACATCTTTTACAATACAAGAAGAGACTCAGCTGGAAAAACAAATGTCACTTTTCATTTGTGCCTAGAGTGGGTGGCTGGCTGAGTCCCTGAGTTGGATCATTGGGATATTCTACCAAAAACAATACGGTCTACTGACAAAACACTGATGTGTGGGCATTCGTACCTCCAGTCTGCGTCAAATTCTTACAATGGTCCTTATTGTATCAAAAAACTTGATTGCAATGTGTGGAAAGCTTCTATAAAAGGAATGTCTTAAGACCTTCTAATTTCTAACGATGTCTTCTGTCCATTTGTACCCGCTTGGATAACCCCTTTCTGACACATGCAGAGCTCCGCTAACACGGAGTTGCTCAATCTGTCACAGACTACAATTCTATGTATTACACTTTGAAATTTCCTCCTAAGATTCAGCTATTTGCTGGGGATGGGGTGAGCCAGTTGTGACTAAACCACTGTAAGGTGACTATTACAATAGGGTGGCGTGTCTTCCGTTCAGTCTTGGGGATTCCTAGACAGATCATGGGGGTAATTTTCGTAAAATTAGTAATATATCCATTTTCCTGCCACCAGTCAACTGGCATGATCTCTTCACTGATATAGAGAATACTCATGGACTTCCATTACCCCAAATTACCTAGACTCCTTGGCTGTTGATGTTTGTCAGTTCTTTGCATGTCCTGATTAAATTGTCCGTGCTTTGTCTTCCGTTATATGTAGAATGTGAATCTTGTCTGTGAAGACCATGGGAAACCATTTGTATCCCAAAATATCATTGGTTTCCCTTCTTATTTCTTTTTTCAGTTTCATAATAATGTTTGTTCTTTCTTAAAGCCCTTTGAGATCTTTGTGGTCATTAGCTCTAGAGTCCATTATTTCAGGCTATCCTTTGAATATGTGCGTTTGCTAGATGGTTTTGACTGTAACCTTCGACAGAAGAAATACAGTTTAATTGCCTCATCACAGTGAATTAGCAGCCCCATTTTTATTTACAAGGGAAGGATGTTCCACAAATCTTCTCTTTATTTCAGTGGCATTTACAGGTTTGTGTAAATTCTCGGGAGGCATTAAAAGGAACCTTAATCTTTTGTGCACCCTTGAAGGTCTCGGCCATTTAATACAGGAGATTTGCGAGGAAGGCTGCTTTCAGGGTTTTTATTGCCTGATATATTCCTGTCCAGTTGCGAGGACTCCCGCGGCTCCCTGTGTCTCTTTGAGCAAGGCTTGTATTCGGGAACATGAACACCACTTTGTTAGGACATGTTTTTGCTGCGGTCTGACCCCATAAGCCCTCTCCCTCCGTCTCATTTTTCTTTTCACTTAATAAATGCACATCAGTAAGAGAATGGATGGGACAGAGCTTTTGCCAGCCAGGGTTTTCTTTCACAGTGTGAGCCCAAATCTCCAGAGCTCATGCCTGTTTCTTCACTCTTTTTAATTATGCTGATTTATCTTTGTTAATCTGCTGGCATGAAAACTGAAAACAGCAATGCTATAAACATTCATTGTCTGAGATGACCCGATGAGCAATGGCCTTCCTGAAGATATGATACAATTGCAGCTTTTTGGCGATTGGAAGTACACAGTGCTTCAAAAGATCCTTTTACCTAATTTCACCTGGCGAGGTGGCCATCAGCCTCCACAGTGCTTCAAAAGATCTTTTTACCTCATTTCGCCTGGCGAGGTGGCCATCGGCCTTCACGCTCATGTGAGAAATAAATGGAGAGGTGGTCTTGCCTGTGCAAGTTACAAAAGTATCTGAACAAGCATAGAGGACCCACACATATTAGGTGTTTATGGGGTTATCGTGTACGTACTAAGTGTGTCACCACTAATTGGGCAATATCCACTTCAGTAGAGGAGCAGCACACAGCAGTTCTAAAAGAAGATGCTTTAGAATTGGTATTTAATAAAACGGACATATCCGAAACAGCCACAAGTCCTTTTTTTAGGGTTTAAGTTCTGTTTTTTCCCAACGCTAAGTAAAGCCACTCTGATTTTCTTTTGTCTCCTGTTTGACAATCAGTCATCAAGTAGGACTAGTCTAGGACTGCATAAACGAGGTGTTTCGCCTAGACAGGGTATTATTACCTGGAATGAAAGAAGTTGGATAAAATAGCAGTAATCGCAATCAGAAATGATTTCAAACACGGAAGGGAGAGGCATGGACCGAACATCCTCACACTATACGTTGATCATATGCTTCTCAGCAAAACTTTACAAAAAGGAACAGGAGGTTCTTAGTATACTTTTCGATCAAAGCCTGTTAGCCCACTTGACACTTCACGGTGACCTCTTTAAAGTGGGTCCTTACACTAAATGGGGGCAACACTGTATGGCGGCCACCACCACAGTAAACGCCACACAAAGGAGGGGCACAGCCCAGTGGCCCAACAGCCCCACTGCTGCCAGACCTAGCCCCCTGGCACTGAGCTGCACCACCACACCAGCACAGCAGCAATGGCTGCCATCGACCACAAGTCCTTTTTTAGGGTTTAAGTTCTGTTTTTGCCCAATGCTAAATAAAGCCACCCTGATTTTCTTTTGTCTCCTGTTTGACAATCAGTCATCAAGTAGGACTAGTCTAGGACTGCATAAACGAGGTGTTTCCCCTAGACCAGGTATTCTTACCTGAAATGAAAGAAGTTGGATAAATAGCAGTAATCACAATCGGAGATGAATGTTATTAGACTTAACAGTTGAAGATGGGTAGAAATGTCATCAATAGCTTTTAAATCTTAAAACACCTTTTTTTGAGAAGGTCTCTATAGCCTTCACCAACCTATAATAAAACCATTGATTTATTGAATGGTTAAGTAGTTTTTTCCTGGAACAGACCCTTAGCTATTTCTTTAGCAACAAGTAATGTTTGTGAAAGTAGTGGGTTTTGTGTAAGGATATACTCGCACGTAGTAGAATTGCTGAAGACCGTTTTCACAGCGGTTTCTAATGAACCCCTGGAGAAATATGGACTGGCAAATCTACACCAAATTTTGCTTATGGTTATCTGTATGGAAAATATAGGAGTGTAAACGAAATAAATTAAAAAAAAAAAAAAAATACCCCCCAGGCTTGCTCTTCTAGGTACTCTTCTCGTCCTGCATTTTTTTCCATACACTAGACCTTCAGTGATGATGACATACCCCATGTGAATAAGTGCTGCAGGCTGTAAATGAACACTGTGGTTACGTGTGCTGGTGCATCATTGCTGTAGGCCAGGTATAAGAAGAACATCAGAGGACCAGAGACACTTTGTACTGGGAACACCAGGGAAAGGAAGTAGAGGGGTTTTTGTATTTGTAATTTTTGATCACGACGTTTCAGTTTTGCAGTGGATCCGCAAGTAAAGGAGTTTCACATGTAAGTGGATGCATTTACACGTTGTGTTGGATCACAAGCGTTGGTTATAAATCAAGGGTTTGGTTTTTTTCATTTTCATGTGAGACTAGACAGATATTGATCTATGTGTTGAGTAGATATTTCACAGTGTTATTGCATTATTTTCCAGTTGAGAGATCTACATACAATGGAGTTCTGTTGGGGTTTCCTTCAAACTTCCTAGTATTTTAGACTGTAATGATATTGCAGTTTGTAAAGCTATTTTGCCATAAAAATTTCTGGACCCATGGGTAACCCTGTTGAAGTCATTGGGGTCTGTCTTGGCTTGTTTGGACAGTGAGTCAGTTGCTTTTTCCACCATCCGATAACTGCACAACACATGGAGCCGATACTTCAGCTGATTTGCTGTGACATGCACCATATTACAGTTACTTGTCCATACTCTCTGTTCATGCCATTATGGGGAGTACTACACATTGCTATGTGACTTAGCTTGTCCATTAAAAATGTGTTCACATAACAGAAGAAATTGTGATAATAATTACAATGTAAATACAGATGTGAAATCAGGGCTCGAGATAAGTACGAACAATAAGATTTCCTTCTGATTGCTTCCACAGAAACGGGCTGACTTAAGTGATACATGCAATCAGCCTGATTGTGTTCCTTGTGGATCTTGATTGCCTCTGATGCTTTTAAAGGGCAGCTCCACCCAAAGCTAAAATTTCCCATGTCTTCCATTAAAGTGTCGATTACTTACTAGCAGTGGTCTGAATTCAGTTTCAGCAACATGCTTTCTGTACTTGAGTCAATGGGGATAAATCTGTTCCACTCACAGGCCCCAGAACTTTCAGTATTATGTATTTATGTGCGGGTATAGACCGTACTGGCTAAGCATGCTTATGTCATACTGTGTTGAGATATCATTGGACTGAAAAAAAAACACAGTCCTCCTCTTAATGATACATGGAAAGGAGAGAGCCCTAGATGAATGTACCCGGTGCCCAAAAATAATCATCACAAAAACTACAGGAAGAACAAATAGCTTCATGTAAAGAATTATCAAAATATAACTTTTATCATACCATCTAAAAAGAGAACTATTATTCCCTACTACACCCTACCAATAAACCTAACAAGTACACAAAAAGGGGCACCGGCCCCAAAAAGGGCGACCCCAACTGGAACCTACCCTAATAAGCCACTACAATGTCCTTAAGAGAGTACTGGAAAATATATGGAACAATATAATACCAATTGTATCAAATACCACTAAAGGGAAGTATATACCAAGATACACAAAAAGTGCCAGTACAAATAGTGGACAAGGAAAGCACTACACATAAACACCAAAACCAATAAATACCATAGGCACATAAATTACATAACATACATCAAAAATTGACATATTACAAAAAACAACTCAAAGAAGCATATACCAGAAACAAACACATGTTCTGACGCATTTCCCCCATAGATGTCATGGGTTCATCAGGGAGCAAAGCCTATAAAACAGAACAACATGTATATGTAACATGTATACAAAAAAAGGGGGTGCTTACGTCCCTATGGGAGGAAATGATAGATGATGAGATGAAGACAGGTCCCAATAGGCATAAACAGATCCTGTGCAAGAGATAGTGCGCCAGCTACACAGGTAGGGTAACTGTGTAGCTGGCGCACTATCTCTTGCACAGGATCCAGTCGGGGTCGCCCTTTTTGGGGCGGGTGCCCCTTTTTTTTTGTACTTGTTAGGTTTATTGGTAGGGTGTAGTAGGGAATAATAGTTCTCTTTTTAGACGGTATAATAAAAGTTATATTATAATTCTTTACCTGAAAGTATTCATTCTTCCTGTAGTTGTTGATATCATTGGACTGGTAAAATTCTAAAATTAAAGATGGTGCCTGAACAGAAGCAGCCAGGAAATGCAATATATGTACTGTCCAAAGTTAAATAGCCACTAAGGTGAAGGATGCATACATCAAGTACAGTATGCACACTTCTTAGTTGGAGAGTCAATCAGATGAGAGGTACCATGGTGAAAAGTTGCGTTTTCTTCTTTAAAGGAAGCATCTCATGAAGCTTAGTGCAAATTAAATGAGTAATCTTACCAGTTGAAAAAAAAAAAATCTAGATCGATCCTGAGATATTTCAAGGGAAACCAATGAGCTCCTCCAAAAATGGAGGCTCCCCGCGACTATCCCCCTGCTGCCTGGTCCCTGGCGCCGGCTCACTTACCCATCCACGCTCCTGTGCACGCTGCTCCTGCCTGTCCCGGCCGCCGCGCGCGTACCCGCTGCTTAGGGCGTGCGCGCCACGGCTGGTCTGGATTTAAAGGGCCAGCGCACCGTTAATTAGTTTGACGGCCGCTGGTCTTATATAAGGAATACGCCCCCAGCACTGTCTGCCAGTTTGTTGGTGTGCGTACCTTGTCTTGAGAGTGTTGGAAGTCCTGTCTGATTACCCGTGTACCAGTCCGTTCCGCTACGTTTCCTGACCTTGCCTGTTTGCCGCCTGCCCTGACCGTCTGCCTGTCTCTGACCACGAATCTCTGCCGCCTGCCCTGACCTCCTGCCTGTCCCCGACTACGTGTCTGGATTACGATTCTGTACCACGCATTACCCTGGCCGCCATCGCAAGCAAGTCACGTCAGGGGTAGCGACCTGGTAGCCTCACACCGCAGCAAGTCCATCCCGCTTTGCGGTGGGCTGTGGTGAATACCGGGGGCGACTTGGACTCCGCTCCCTTAAGTATCATCGCTTGCGGTGGTCCAGCAAATCCACCGAACCATTACAGCCACTTTACGAATTAAAGAACTTCCAGTAAACGGTCTTCCTAGCTTTATAACATGTCTGTTCTGAAATTTTTTTGCAATGTCTAAATGTGCCACATAATTAGTGAGACACCAGGAAATGAATACAACAAAAGATATTTATCTTCTGCTAGTAGAAAGACTCCAGTTGATGTGACTTTTATACCTCTATGGCAGGTTTTATAAGCAAAGTGTGTTGTGGGACAATCCCTCTAAGCACAGTGATCCTCAATATACAGTATTAATTGGTTAAAGGGCAACCATTGTGTTGAAACCATAACTGTGGAAAACTGGCAAGTTTCAAGCCCCCAAAATTTCACCCAACATAATACAAAATGAAGATTATAGAAAATTAAGCAGCTAACTAACAAAGATAAAGAAGGTCCATATATATTGCAGCCGAAAAGAGCTGCTGGAAAGGGGAAATTGCTTTTTATTTTGAGGACAGGAGCTTTTTTGGGTCATGTACTTTATACACAATGGGGCACATTTATCAAAGGCAGTTACTCCAAAATTCTGCTGCAGTTTGTACCAAAACTAATGGTGTACAAGCCTTACACTACATTTGTGTTAGTTTCTAGACACTGCAGGGACTGCAAGGAAAGTTGATTATAATTGATAAGTTAGCATCTTCCAAGTGGGATTCATGATACCACATGGCTTTGTACTGATCTCCTGTAGAACACATGCTTGAAGATGTGTCGGCCAGATAGAGCCTTACAAGTTTATGGTGAAGTAGAGATATAAGGAAAAGAAGAGCCCAAAGGAATTACAGAATATGACCTGGTATTCTATCCTTGCTTTAATCTGTCTGCATCAAGCCTTTCCTGGTATATACAGCTGCACATCTATATTCATGATGTTCTCTTATCTGGGCATGGACAGATAAAAGAAAGGAGATACATAGAGAAGGGTCAAGTCTGAGGGGACACAGCTGGTGGAAATGGATGTTTTCGTTAGTAATTCACAAGTGTTCATGTTTTGCGTATTAATGTTACACTTTTCCATTATCTTTAGTTTCAAGGAGAAGAGAGAGTGTTTGTTCAAACTTGGCAAAATATTCTTTCTTAGAGAATGGATTTTTGTGAAAAATTCAGTATTCTCTTAATATGAAGGGTCTATAGCTCATTAGTTGACTTCAAATGAAAAAATAAGAATTAGGATTCTTTCTACAGAACATTAGGTATGATTTCCAAAAATTTAAATGAACTGAAATTGGTCCATCCTTGAGATCAGTGGTAGTTTCGATAGCTGATGTGTCATTAGAGCGCACAGATCTTGTAGCACAAATTCCGTTCTCTAAGGAAGGAAAATGTAGTGTGGGCAACAATTCTTGAGAGAAAAAAAAATACATAGGTACAGTATTAATTGGTTCTCAGAGGACTTTTGTCCAGGTAAAATTTTTGTAACCTTGACCTTCATAGAAAGCTGCTAATTGGTTTGGAGGCCTCCAAAATGTCATCCCAAAAATAATACAAATGAAGGGGGAAAAAAAACACTTTCTAAGTTACATAGTACGGTTGACAAAAGACACGTGTCCATTAAGCTCAACCAAGGGTGGGTAAAATGTGGTTGAAAGGAGGAAGACAAGGATTTTAAGACCAGCCTCCCCACTGGTGAATGCCCTGAAACCCACAAGGCAAGAACCAATCTGCTCCAGTGGAGACCCTATCTCTGATCACAGACCCCTCACCAGCCAGGATCCAGAATTTTCCCTGGCTACATACGCATTAATATTCATTAGTTTCATGTAGTTATCTAAGCCTTTCTTAGATAACGACCAGAAAAATAAGTAATCTTTACCCTGGTATTCAAAGGAGCAGCTCATTCTGAAAGAGAGCTTGCACAGAACATGTAGTACTGCTCTGAACTGTTGGGAGGCGCTAATAGACAGGCAATCGGTGCATGCTCTTCTATAATAAAGATGTTTTATCAGTGATATCCGCATCTGGCTGGGTCTTCTAGTCTGTTACACGTCACAGATCAGCAGGGTCCATGGCACGGGTGTCAAACTGTGGCTCTCCAGCTGTTGGAAAAAATACAACTCCCATCATGTCCACTGTTCTAGATTATACAAATGAATGATGGGAGTTTTAGTTTAACAACAGCTGGAGGGCCACAGTTTGACACCCCTGGCTCTATGGTTTTCGATGTTGAATGCTGTTTATAGTTACAATTGTCCAGGAAAGGTCACTCTATGTTGAAAATATGGTTTCCTGAGGCCATTGTAACATGAGAGACCACTATACCAAGTTCTAGGAAAGAATCCTTCTGAAGTCATCTATGCGCCATGTCCTCCAGAATTGGTGGTAAGAGGGATTTTGTTAGATTCATTTCATACCATTCCTGTTTTTCCCTTAGTTTATTTTTTCTGATGGCTTCAAAGGAGGAAGTGTCTAAAATAGTATTTACAATCTGAATAATCAGTGTGGCATCTACAAGGAAAACCACTGAACACTGCTGTACAAGCTCTTTGCCCAGCTCCTAGTTAGAATAATAATAATAATCTTTATTTCTATAGCGCCAACATATTCCGCAGCACTTTACAAATTCAAGGGTAAACATACAGACATTACACATTAAAAGTACTTACCAATGAGACACAAGGTGTGAGGGCCCTGCTCGTGAGAGCTTACAATCTATTAGGGTGTATGGGTGAAACATACGGTAAGAAGTGCCAAGTTTACAATGGTCCAGCCATGTTTCATAAATAGGGGGTGGTTTACATGAAAAATGGATGAACCTGCCACCCTGACAGTACATCTATATACAGATAAGTGCCTGTGAGTTGGCCCAAGTGCGGGGAGTGACAGATGTTGTTTTTGATAGCAGTTAGGGATCCTAGTTAGAATCACGTCTTGGGAATCCATTACGTTTGTACAATGAATTTTCCATTTTCATTTTTTCCTTGTTATTTTCTCTAGATTGTCTACTATGCATTTTCATAATTTGATTCATTTTTTTTTCACATTTTTTTTTATGCGCTAAAGGTAAATTACAGTGATCGACAGAGTGGGAATGAGTTCTTGATATGCTTGACTCTTTCGCCGCTGCAGATGACATTCCATGGTATTGGCAACTCTGTGGAAACCAGCCATGATCAGGTACCACGTTATGTGTTATTAACCAAAGAAACGTGTAAGAGATCTGTTTGGAAAAAGCTGTTAATGCAGCTCCTTTTCTAGGAGAAAAAGTGGCACCACCCAAACCTTTATTTACCTGGTCCCTGCCATTTGGATATTAATAGGAGACTTCACACAGGCAGTGACACTATCACTGCTGTGTGCGCCAAAAGTTATTTCCAATATAGGTTACAGAGCCAGTCATGACAACCACTGCTCGTAGCCTGCACAGGCAACTACAGTGATGGAGCCGCCCTTGTGAGGACCTTTATGGACCTCCAGAATTGCAGGGACCAGGTAAGTATATTTTCTGCAGTGGGGTGAACCTCTTCCCTCATCATATAAAGCTCAGTTTTTGGCTTTTTCTCTATAACTTTTTTTTTCCCCATTTTTAGCTTCTTCACTATAACTTTTTTTTCTTTTGCACATTCTTTAATTGGTTCCGTGTGTTTTTGTTATGTTTTAAAGAATTGAATTATTTCTTACTTTTTACAACTCAATAAAAATCAGCTTTTAAAATGTCAGCAGATCTGCACATGTACACAGCCGATTCACATTATTATGACCCAGCTAATATCCAGAGAAACCACTGTGTGCACTGCGTACAGCAGCTAGACGAGCTGGGAATGCCTCTGTAAGGTCCTGGTAGATTGTCACAGGTATCTGGAGCCATGCAGACTGCATCCCACAGCTGCTGGAGGGTTCGTGGGGGGAGGATCCATAGAGCAAACACGACTCACGGATGCTCAATTGGGTTCAAGTCTGTGGAATAAAGGGGACAGGATAGTACTTGGAAGCCTTAGTCATGCTCTTCCTATCAATGTTGGACATTTCTAGTTGTGTGTGTTGCTTTGTCTTGCTGAAAGATCCCATCAGCCCTATTGAAGACAATCCACATGTATGGCTGTTTGTGATCTACAAAAATGGATTCACACCCAAATTGGTTGAGATTGCTTTTCACATGGATGAATCTGCCCAAGAAATATAACTAAAACATTCCCCAGACAATAACGCTGCCACCACCAGCTACAGCAGGGTGTGTTCTCTTGCTTGGCATGTCAATGTCTATCCACGGGATGAAGCATAAAATGTGGCCCATCAAAGAGGGCAGCCTTTTGCCAATCAAAATTGGACCAATTCTGATTCGGCCTTGAAAATCTGTTAATGTAACTTGATTATCAGAGGTACAGTGACCATCTCTCTGCTTCAGAGACCCTTATGCAGTAGCTTTCACTGTACTGTTTTAGATATGGGTCTAGTAACCCCTGGTTCGTGTTGGTGGTGGGCTGCTTTACTGTATCATGTCAGCCTGTCTTTGCACATATTTGATGCCGACACTGTGGTGCTCCACAGTTTCCATGTTGCTTATTTGCACTGATGCCATTTGTCCAAACCAACAATACACTTTCACCACAGCAGGACACGAACAGTTCACAAACTGTGCCGTTTTAAAAATACCGCCACCCTCAGCCAAAAAGCAATAATTATCTTCTTTTGCAACTTTGATAAATCGCCCCTTTTAACCATGACCGCAAGAGGGATATGTATTCAGACAGCCTATTACAAACCTTTAATACCCACCAAGCCAGCTCACCACACGACTTCCTCATGAACTATACACTGCCAGAGAGAAAGTAGGGAGCAGTCATAATAATAGGACTTTGTGTCATTGAAACACGCACTTAATTTATTCTTTAATAGAACAGAGAAAACCAATATGTTAGCAGAGTCTGAAAGGTATCTTCGCGGTATATTTTGTATTCAGATGTATAATGAAAAAGTCCCATTGGTTTCTATGAGGCAAGTATGTCAGTGAGTGTTATTGACAGGTTTTAATTGCGATACTGCTTTTTCCTTACTGTACAGAAATTCATAGCCGTTTGATTGTACACCAACTGCATGCATGATTGTGCAGTTGGTTGTAAAAGTATTCATACTTCTTGAACTGTTCCTTATTTTTAAACGTTACAGCCACAAACTTTTTTAAGTAGCAAATATTTGTGAAGTGTAAAGAAAATGCTACTTGCTTTTTCAAATTTTAGAAAGTTAAAAAACTGAAAAGTGTGTTTTCAGCTGCACATCTGTTGGGGTCTGTTTTTACCAGCTTTGCACATCTAGAGGCTGGAGTTTTCGCTCATTCTTCTTTACATTATACAGTAGCTCTAGCTCATTCAGATTAGTTGGCGAACGTTTGTGGACAGCAGTTTTCAAGTAATGCCACAGATTCTCAATGGGATTTGTCAGGACTTTGACTGGGCCATTGTAACACTTGAATATGCTTTGATTTAAACCATTCGTTTAGGGTCGTTGCCCTACTGGAAGGTGAAACTATGTCCCAGTCTCAGGTCTTTTGCAGTCTCTAACCGGTTATCCTCTATAATGTCCTGGCATTTAGCTCCAACCATCTTCCCATCAGCTCTGACCAGCTTTCCAGCATCCCACAGCATGATGCTCCCACCACCATGCTTCACGGTGGGGATGGTGTGTTCAGGGTGATATGCCGTGCTGGCTTTCCTCAACACATAGCTTTGGCATTTAGGCCAAAAAGTACGATTTTGGTCTACTCTGACCAGATCACCTTCTTCCATATGTTTCCTCTGTCCCCTGCATAGCTTTTTGCAAACTGCAAATGGGACGACTTATGGCTTGCTTTCAAAAATGGCTTTTTACTTTTCACTCTTCCACAAAAAACAGATTTGTGGAGTAGACAACTAATAGATCATCCCACCTGAGCTGTTGACCTCTGCAGCGTCTCTAGAGTGACCCTGGGCCTCTTGTCTGCTTCTTTAATTAGTGCTCATCTTTTCTGGGCAGTCAGTTTAGGTGGATGGCCATGCCTTACGGTGCATGGATTGAACAGTGCTCCATGAGATGTTCAGAGCTTGGGCTATTTTTTTTTTTTTAAAAACCTGACCCTGCAATACACTTTGCCACAACTTTATCCTTAAGCTGTCAGTTGTGTTCCTTGGGTTTTCATGATGCTGTTCACTAATGTTCTCTAACAATTCTCTTAAGGCCTTCACAAAACAGCTGTAGTTATACTGAGAATAAATTACATGCAGATGTCTATTTGCACTGTATTTTATTTAGAGGTCTTGGAATACAAGGGGCCGAGTACCTATGCACACCACACTTACTTTGTTTTGTTCTATCAAATTAAATATCAATAAAATACATTTACATTTGTTGATATAATGTTTAAAAATGAGGAACAATTCAAGGAGTATGAATACTTTTGCAACTCACTCGATATATATATATATATATATATATATATATATATATATATATATATTATATATATATATATATAGATATATATATATATATATATATACACATACATACATACCTACATACATACATACCCCTTTTGATGATGACTGCATTTAACTGATAAACCACATGCTAGCAATGGCTCCTGGAAAAAGGAAGCTATCTATGTCTGCCCATTAAAACAACAAACTGATCACTTAACGTTCTATTATTTTGCCAATGCAACAATCCAGGTTGGCTGTTACACTCCTTCAAAGTGGCCTTAAATGTTCAATGACATCAAGCAAAGGACACGCCATTTTTCTGGAAATGTTATTTTCTTTCTCAGAAAAATTATTTGTGCGCTAGCAGCATTCAACATGAACGACTTTATTTCACACAGTGAGGGTCTGTGATTGGTCTTTCATTTTCAACTATCATTTTGATCAAAATGTTATATTTTCATCAACATTAATGTGTATGGATATGTGAAATAGATTTTCTGGTACCTAATGCAAGAAATGTATAGATTTGTAAGAGCTTTGAAATAAGCTGTATCTATACAATTACAGTATATAATACAGAGAGTCTCTTCTATTCTGCCTTGTTTGCTCTAAAATAACATTGTGAAAAGCTCTGTGAATGGCAAGTGTTGGTAGATTGCATAATATGTTTTCGTTTTCCTTTGTCTCATTAAGTTAGATTCATTTCTTTTGTGTGTGTTTAGAGAAGCGTTAAATGAGTTGTTTACATTCCACATTCTATACACAGGGATCCTACTGGGTTGCTTAGCCTTTGCTGCAATCATGGATTTTATTATGCAAATGATATGTAGTACCTTGCAATGAGCTAGTTATCAAATTTCATGTATAGATGAAATGTGAGAACTCTCTGCAATCTCTCCCCTCTCCAATCTGTCCTGAATGCAGCAGCCAGGCTCATTTTTCTTTTCAGCTGCTACACCGACGCCTCTACCCTGTGTCAGTCTCTGCACTGGTTGCCCATTCAGAATAGAATGCAACATAGAGGTCGCAGAAGCATTTACAGCTCTCATTAAAACATAAAATGTATTGCATCAAAAATAACATCTAATATTATGACCCCTAGTATACACCAATTGCAAAAAAAAAGGGAAAGATTACCACAATATGCAACCAAATATCAGAAAAAATGTGGAAATCAGATCTAAAACAGCAGTGATGATGTAGAAACAATATAAAAGTAGTGTAATATAGGACTTACGGTTAAAATGTACCAATTTCCTTTCAATACTGTATCGTAGTGCCTAAAATGGCAAAAGAGAGGTAGCACTATGATACAGCATTGGAAGGAATTCGGTACAGATTAACTGTAAGTCTATTATTAAACTATTTTTATATTGTTTCTAGATCAACACTGCTGCTTTAGATCCGATTTCCACATTTTTTTTGACACTTAGCTGTATATTGTGGTAATCTTTCCCCATTTTTTCATTTGGTGTATACTAGGGGTCATCATATTAGATGTCTTTTTTATCTTTGATGAAATAAATGTTATGTTTTAATGAGAGCTGTAAACACAAACTAATCACTCTCACCCCTAAAGTTCTCCACAGCCCTGCATCCCTTACATCTCCTCCCTCATCTCTGTCTACCACCCGACCTGGTCTCTATGCTTTGCTGCTGATATCAGACTGCATGCCTCAGTCATCTGGTCCTCCCATGCTCGACTCCAAGACTTCACATGTGGTGCACCGATTCTTTGCAGCTGCACCCTGAGAATACATCATCTTCTTAATCAGGCCTATCAAGATCCCTCAGTGCTAACTCCCCCTCCCCCGCTTTCAGTCACACACATTTCTGTCACTCACCCCACTTGGACACTCACGGGCACTTCTCTATATATAGATGTTTTTATGACAGGTTTATCCACTTTTAAGTAAACTACCCTGTATTTATGAAACATGGCTGCACCATGGATAAAGCAAGCACTTCTCACCTTTTCGTCTCACCCCAGCTATTCCCAAATAGATTGTAAGCTCTTGTGAGCAGGGCCCTCAGTGTCTGATCTGTTGATAGCTTTTTACTATGTAATGTTTGTTTTTTTGTTTCTACTTACACCCTCTACATTGTAAAGTGCTGCGGAATATGTTGGTGCTATGTAAGGATTATGATTAGGTACTGGCAACATGAATTTCAGATCTTAACTCCTCCCATACAACATACTGTTTACATTTTTATTACCCAAATAGTCAGGAATTCAGAGTTAAAACAAATTCTTAATAAACTGGTGCTTGAAATTATAGAATATTAATAGATTGATATCTTTGTGGGCAGATTGCCAAAAATTCAAAGTCAAAATATCGATCAAAAATAACAAAAAAAATATAGTTTGAACAAAGTGATGAAATATTAAAAGTAGAAATATTTGTAAAGGTAAAAAAAATGTTTGGTTTTTTTGAGGCATAGATGGACGTGGGTGACAAATTCTGTATTATATAGCTAAGTAAAACTTTGTTAAAAGAAAAATAAATCCTATGTAAAACCTGATAACATCATTTAGTGTGGCTTTACAAACTTCTATAATGCTTATGAGTGGATTATGATTTTTCAATGATTTGTAAATGTACTAATGATTAGTACAATAAATCTTTTATCTCTGCTAGGGTTCACTGATTCATATTCCTAAAAATCTCTGAAATTAGGCTCTTAACTGGCTATTTTAACCAGAGCTGTGGAGTCGATAAGCCAAAGCTCCGACACCTCAATTTATCTAACACTGACTCCCACTCCCTCATACATGGCGCATGTTTAAGTGACTACTTAACTGTAGTTAAATGGTAACATCAGGCTTTTTTTCACCTTGTGATACAATAATCAAGCTATTTAGGAAGAACATAAAATGTATTTATTGGATACAACTGTAGAACACAAAAAAACTTTAATAAATTGTAAATATGCAAAACGCTGCAGTAAGTGGGGGAAAAACTTTTTCAACAAAAACATCTTGAAGAACAATTGAGTGAGTCTATGAATTTGTTCTGAGAAATAGTATCGCTTCCATCAGATCCTCCTTCATAAATGACCTCAAATTGATTTAACTATTTCCAGGCTAGAGAACGGCCTCTCTACACTAACTTGGGTTGGTGGCAGAGCTGTGACCACATGGGCAACATCTTCTAACAATTTCAGGGTAAAAAGGAATTGCCTCATAGAAAGAGAACTTCTTGGAGAGCAAAGGGAAGGTAAATGATACAGGAGAGGCATGGAAAGTTGCCGACCATGACACCTCCCAGCCATAGTCTTGGTGCACCTCACAGTTTCCTCCCTCATGCTGAAAGCCCTGGGTGTTCAGACTAAACGGGGTGTGACTTAAAAGGGTGCCTTAAAAAAAACCCTTTTGCTCATATGATCTCTTGGACTCCACACAGAGCGGTTTCCTATGTGACCAGACACACAGAACTACTCGGCTTCCTGTCATCTGACAGCAGATTTAGAAGTGCATGAAGCCTGTTTAACTATGGCAGAGAGATTATTTAGAAAAAATAAAAGATCTTTTCTTGACGACGCAGCCTTGGCTGCCTTATAATACAATTTAATAAGTAATATGGATAAGGGACCACTGGTCACTTGATTCCTACATTTCTTATTATGTTGAGGGTTTTATGCAAATTAGTTTTTAACTTTTCCTTTTTGCTGTATTATCTAATGTAGGTTAATAAAAGGCTAAACACTTTTTTTTTACTTATTTATATAAAAATGTGTTTTCTCAAATCTTACATGATATGTGGCACTTGTTTCCTCTAAAATGTAAGACCCCGAAATAACACATCGAGTCCTCTTTTGTGATGTGAAGTATTTTGTAAAACTAGGAATTACTCCATGATTTTGTAAAGCTAGACACACACTATATATCAGGATGAACTGTTTTAGTTTGATCAGTTAAGGGCCTGATATGTACTGGGGGGCAATCTGATGGTCCTCTGATAAGATGTTGGGCAGAAAATGGGATTGGATATGTTGTTTCAATATATACCTGATTCTTTGTTGTCTAAGGAGACTTTTTCCTTTTATCATAAAAATCAACATAAATGCATGACCAAATGGGGAGACATCTCTGTCATTGGGACAAGTGGTTGGCTGAGATACATGTAAATTATAAGACCATTCCTGCTACAGCTCTACATATCCTTTTCTGAATTCTTGCTTAAATGCGCAGTTTTCTGATAGAAAATATGATAAACCCATAAGGAAGCTGCAGTGACTGAATTTTTTTTTTTTAACAACTTGGCAGAGGAGAACTCCAAAAACAGCACCTCACCTGTCCATGGGTTGTGACTGGTTTTGCTGCTCTACATACTTTATTGAAGTATAAGAGGCTAAGCTTTTTGAGAACCATAGTTACGGTATAGTCCAAGAGTTTGTGAAGGTCGTCACGTGGCAATCCTGTGCTACCCTTTTAAGTATCCAAGCTCAGATGATCACACTTTATGCTTGGATTTATACATTTTTATTTTGTGGTCTTTTCCATCCTACGTTTACATTTTTATACATGTCATTATACCTTTTAAACAGAATACTCTGTAGTTTTTGACATCCCCTTTCTTTTATTAGTTCTGCTTATGACAGTAGTTGACATTTTCCTTTAATTTAAGGCGATTCTAGGAATTTTTTAAGTGATATTTGATCCTTTCGTTTTTGTGTAGCTCCGTTCCTTGAATTAGGTGGTAAACCTGTCATTTATTGATGCTGTAGATAAAAGAGACAGCCCAAGTATATTAAGCATATTAAATCTCACATGATGGGTGCTACAGCTTCACTTTCAAGTTGGCCAACAGTGCGGAAGAATCTTGACATTTAAATGAAGTTTTGAGTAAATTGACTATATTTTGTCGAAGAAATGACGTAGCCCCAGCAGCATTTGGAGGTAATTACAGCACGTTTGGTTTTAATTAAAGGAAAAAAATTGAAAATCATAAATGGCAATAACTACTTTATATATGTTTTATTTTTTTTGTCTTTAAAGTTTTGATCGACTGTGCATTTAGAAAATGTTATGCTGTCACTGTTCATTTTAAGTTGAATGATAATGTGTTGTAGATCTCAACGTTTAGATACTTAATGTACTGATAAAGATAAACTAGTAGGTGCTAGTGCACAGTCTAAGCAGTACCCCTGAAAAGCTGGTCAAGGGGCCTAGATGATGCTCAGTTCTAAGACTAATTTTTCTCTCAACCCTCAAAGTGCCTACAACAATACCGAGTGGAAGTTAGGAAGTTCTATACGAACGTAGTAACATACGTTTTGTATGTTATTACGTTCGTATAGAGCTTCCTAAGTTACCTGATTTGCAACTTTATGGACTACTTGGTTATTATATCAATTTTGGGTGACCATAAACTGGAAGATTGGTAAGACCCCTGCAAATAATTTCACTGGCCACAGAGTTCACCTATTTCAATGTAGCAAGTGTTAAATCTATGCAGAATCTGGATTTGTCTCTGGATCCATTATGGAAATATCTCGATCGTGTATGGACTAACCCTTGGGTGCAACGGCTTGATTTCTTAGAGTTCTTTAAATTTCTTTTGATTGAGAAGGAGCCATCCTGTATTTTATGCATTTGATACCTGGCCCATGTGGTCAGACTCTGAATAATTAACCTTTATGTGAATGCATATGTTCCATCTTCATATGAGGCATAGAGAAATATAACGTCATACCGTCAGCCTATTGACACAGATTCCTTACAAAACCCAAGCCAGGCTTATTTAAAGAGATTTTTTTTGTTGGCTACATTTTGTATTTTTCTTCTATTGATCTATTATGTTAGAATTCTTATTGTGAAAAAGCTTTAAAAAGATAGTCATTGCTCTTCACCTATCTGTCTTCTATAGGCTATGGTGTTTTGTATTTTCTTGAACTAAGCATAGATTTTTAACTGTATCTTTTAATGATAGAGCTGTATGATAAAAACTTACCCTTTAAGATGATGTATATCATACTTCTACAGACACTTTCTCAATCATCATGATGAACAATCTTGTCTTGAAATTATTTGGTCTTCTCTTGCATTACTTCCTGAGGGCAACATCAGTTTGCACAAGTCCACTGAGCAGGATTTGGATTTGACACCCCTTGATAAATTATGCAACTGTTTACAAGACTTGCTAGTTTGTGAATTACCACTGTACTCCTCTCCAATATCTCCCATACAGAGAAAACTCTGCAAGACCTGTTTGATGTTTCCTAACATTTACAAGATGTTAATCCAGGAGGACATCACCACTGGGGTTCTCAATGATACCAGGCCGGCAGCTGTTACTATTAATTCTATCCAGCGTGACATGTTTGGGTAGGGACTCCTTTTCTGAGATTGTGACAACTGGAGAATAAACAGTCCACCTATGTCATGCTGAATCTTGGGTTTACTTGAGTTGATGCCTCGATAACTTTACTGATAATGAAACTACCTGAACAACTATGTTTTTACTTAAGACTAGTTTCCTAGCATAAACGGTTGGGAGGAATTCATTCAAGGGTTATAACTATCTCCTCACCTCTGGGTTAAGAGATGGGAATGAGCCGGTTGCAGAGAATGGAGAGGTGGTTGCGTGTGCATGCTCTGTTCTTTTCTATGGGAGTTTTGTGTACAGTCGAGCAAGTGTGCTTGGCTGAACGAACTTGAAGCTCCCATTGAAATGATCGGAGAGTGCTGTGCATCATGGCCACCTGATATTTCGAGGCCTGTTTTCAAGAAAGGTGCATGTCCCACCTCAGGGACTCACAGTTATCCGACCTTTATGACATATACCATCGATTTGCCATTATTGTTGGAGGTGGGAATACCCCTTCAAGACCAACATTTCATATACAGGTCCTAACACAGACAATGCTTAAATGAGATGCACCAAATGTATTAGCTGGTTCTCCATTTTGAGCTGAACTCTCTTGAGATAGGTGTGAGACCCGCTCCGATCTTGAGACGGTGTCGCCGAAAGTGTCAGCTTGGAATGTAGAGCTGAACGCGCTTGCCAGCAAAGTGCATGATGGAAACCCGCCTTTAATTGATAAAGGTTTCCATACACGTAAGATGAAAGTAGGCCAAGCCATTGGATTTTCAACATGCCCTATCCATTTTATCAGTTTATAAGCTGTGAAAACAGATTTCTGGCAATGGCGTAATCACTTTACCCTACTGAAAAACATTCATCCATCTTTGATGTAAGCAATCTATCTGCATAGGTTTAAATACTGTCTCAGTTTGTACCTACAGCAAATTTAGTGTTCTACACTTGTAAGAAACCTGCCAGAAATTCTGGTGACATATCCTACTTTCTTTCTGTTGTATATACTGCAGTCATTGAGGATAACCTACTTGAAGATATCAAGATCCAGTAAAATGTTTTGCATACATACCTTAGATTGTAACATATGCTGATTTTTTTTTTATATACGTAATATTTCTAAAATTATATATTGATCCATTTCTTTATATGCACTGTGCCTAGTGGTGCCTGCAGGCAGCCAGAATTTTATGATCTAGCTGTATATGTAGATGATTTGTTGGTCTGTATCAGAAAAAAATAAAAAATAAAACCTTCTGCTCCTACAAAAATATATTAAAGAGCCTAAGAGTTATGGCATAAAATAAAAAATCCTCTATTACTCACCTGAAGGATCACCTGCTGCTCCAGGGACACTGTGTTGGTCTGTAGTCGCTGGCGTCGGTAGTCTACTGCATGAGACTGTAGAGGCCAGTGCTTGGCTGCAGTGGTCATGTGGGTATGTGGGCTATGTTTTTCAGATGTCTAAAAACTTCTTTAGGATATTCTAATTCTAGACCTGGTACTAGAAGGTCTGTAGATGGTACTTTGCAATAATTGTGTTTTCAGAAACTAGTATTTTTTCCCACGTTAAATGCTTAAAAGGATATTCCCATTTCATTGATTAGCTTTAAACATGTAGGCAAAGGAAGATGGAGATTACTACCAAATACATTGCTGTTCTGATTTTGCTTCATTTCAGAGTTAGAGCAGTTCTGATCTCCTGCTTGTTTATACAAGCTTCCCCAGTTATTGACCACCTCTTTCTGATATAGCAGTGGCCAGACTGGACAGCGCTTGCTTCTCCGTTTCTGATCTTCTCTTTCTACTGAGGAAAATATTAAAACTTTAAACCACGAGAAGCCTTGTGCCAGCCAGTCAGATCTGCAGATCACATATTAGTGTATTTACATCAAAAACAGGAGTTTGCAATGTGTTTTGGCAGCTTTTAGAAGCTTAGTCTCTTGACAAATACAGCTTTGCTAACTCACACAACATCCTGCTTGGACGTGTCATTGTTTCTCACATCCCCTTCATCAATACTCTCCTAACAGGCACAGCTAGGAATAGGAGCTCATAGAGCTGAAATGTCAGTCACTATTGTAGACCTGCACAGGTCGTGGGACCCTGGCTGTAAAGAGTGAAAACAGCCAAATAGGAAAACCCATTTATCCAGCACCTGACCAGGCTGTTTACCCCCACCCCCTCCCCCAGCACCCTCCACCTCCTTCCTGATCAAGCATATTTTCCTTTTCCGTAGTACATGCAGGTTTGAATGCTATAACGCTTTCTTGCACTAGGTTATTCTACAAAATTTTTCTGTAATTTTACTTATTTATTTTGAAATAATGAGTCTGTTTATCATGATATGGCAAATAACTAACAATAAGGAAAGCTGTGTATAACAGCTGTAATCTGCTATTTTATTCCAAGAGGTCTGCAATTGAGCTATAGATGCAGTGTTACTTTTATATGTTGTGTGGCAGAGCGACCTTAAACAGTCGCATGGTGCTGCCACTATGCGGCGTTCAGCAGGTCACCTGCTAGGAACGAGTCACCGAGGGCCTGGTCTCGGTAGGGAAGCCAGTTGTTGTCGGTCAGCAATATTAGGTTGCTGACACCTGTACCTAGTACAGCTGATGCCTAGCCATTATGGGCCGGCTTTTCCTGGATCGGCTGCAATTGAGAGGGTGGCTGTTCCAGGTCCAGGTTTTACCAGGCCTGTAAAAGCCTGGTCCTGCAGGAAGACCAGGGAATGTGGTTTGCTGCCGAGGTTGGAGCAAACCGGAGCTGGTGAAGGCCTCTGTTCCCCAGGGCTGAGGAAAGCCTAGAGCCTGTACAGTGACGTACGTCAAGGGTGCAGATGTGTATTGATTAGGTCCAGACCATGTGTAGAGAGGGATGATGTATATTCAGTTAGAGGACAAACAGCTGAGGATTTTGTCTATGCTATATTTGTTTATTTATGTTTGTGTGTCTAAATAAAGCTGACTGAGGCCAGTTTTAAAGAAGTGTGGTGTTGGAGTGCTTTAATTCGCTTACCAGAGTTGCGATCCGAGATCTAAAGACCCCCTGAGACTGTCCAAGATGGCGGCTGGACTTGTGTGAGTCATTCAGTTTATATAAAAAAAAGTTATATTTTTTGCCTATTTATGTTTTCGTCCTTGATAGAATCTGCATATTGTCTTCCCGGATTATGTAATCTCAGAATTATGGATAAAGGTATTAAATGTGTGGTTAGCTGTCAGTATAACAAACCTAACACACCGAAAACTAGGAAAAGTGCAAGCTGCTCCATTTTTGTTGTTTAAAAGTTTCTAAAACTTAAAACCCAACCGAAACTCAACACTACAACAAACAGTGGCTTGGACTACCCAAGAGATTTGTGATTAAAGAGGTTTCCACAGAGCTTGCTCTTCACAACCATCTCTAGGCTCCCACTTCCTGTTCAGGCTGTGGGTGGTTTTATAGCAGTGATTGACATTTCTACTCTGCTGTACCTAGCTGAGCCTGTTAGAGGGACTTTGCTGTTGAAGGGGTTTTCACAGCAGGGCTACAGAGTTTGAAAAGGTTAACGTTTGTCAGTAACTAAGATAAACAAGCTCCTGTGCTGCTGATCAGACAAAGCAGTGACATCGCCATCCCAGCCAGGGATACTAGAGTAGAGGGATTTGGTTGAATACCTAGGGAAACTTGAGTAAACAAGCAGCAGATAAGCACTGCTCTAACTCTGAAATAAGCAAGTCAGAAAAGCAATATATTTGGTAATATTTACCTTTACCTGAGTGTTAAAAGCTAATCAATGTGATTTTACTACCCCTTTAAGTTCTGTTCAGTAGACTATATTCAAAATATCCAGAACTCTCCAATGCAGGTGAAAATCAAATCTCTATACTTTCTTCTGTAACATTAAAACAAGACAAGTTAAAAACAACACATAGTGGAAAAACTCTAGCATGTGTTTCAAGCCTTAATCCTAGTACTATATACTAAGATTAAAAGCCTGAAATGAGGTTTGAAATGCATGCGACTGAAGTTTTTCAATATATGTCGTTTTTAATGGGACGTAAAAAAAAGCATTAAGATTTTATTTTTAAGTCTATTGATAATTGCTGGATATTTTGGATATAGTTTGTTACCTTCAGTCGAGACCTTTCGTGCATTGAGATGATGAAGGAATGTCACTCCACCAAACATTGGTGAGCAGCATATTTTTAAAATTTTTCTTTGCCTTGTCTAGTAGAACCTGCATAGACTGACTGTTGCATTAATTCTACAGATTGTAACTTGGGCCTATATAATACTGACACTTGGACAAGCAGTAGAGGTGATGGGTGACAAACCTAGACACTTCTTAGAAGGTTTGGAGAAACAATTGCGCTTGCGCACGACTCTCCATTCTGTTCTATGGGAATTCTGAGTACAGGTGAGCGCCATGTTCGGCTTTACTCAAAATTCCCATAGCACAGATAGGCTCTCCATTCTGAGCTGAACCTTTTGGGGTCCCGTCCCAGAGGTGGGATCGGCACCTAGCAGACTTTGTTGGCATAGTCTCACAATATACCATCAAATTCTATGATAGCAACACCACTTTAACTTGGGGAGGTTATCTTCATATTAGATGCTCTTTAACTCACAAACCTGCACAATTCGCTCCCGTACCATGCCAAATTTATTGTTGTTTGCAAGTCAGTAATCTAATGATTTTTTGTCGCTTCGATCTGCCCAGCTTTTAACAGCTTGAAATCACAGACCAAGAAAAAAAAACAACTCATTTGTTCCATCTGTCTCCTTAATGGGCTTACATTCCTTAATTGTGGGGACTGGCCAAATAAACAATGCTTTATATTGTGTTTTGCTATTTTAATTATGATAGTGAAGTGTATTATTTTAACGTTCCTCACTTTATCCCACCCTGTGGGTTACATTTTTTTCCCAGTATGATCAGATTTCAATATATGGGAAGAATTATCAGATCAGCTTTTTTTTCTTCCACCACGATAAGTCTGTCTGGAATTCGGGCTTCCCTCACATTGCAGAATATTGTGTAAATTAGGTTCTCGAGTTTCAGAGGGAGGCACGGGGTTGCACAGCATCCATTTGTCAAGTTGATTGCACATCGGTGAACTAGCATTAGATCTTCTTTGAACAGATATGAAATGTGAATCCCTTCTTTCTGTCTTTGCCTTCAACTTTGCTGTCTCGTAAAGAAAGGCTCCTTAGAAAAACACGACGATGCCATAGTAGAATCACTCACTCAAGTTGTCTGTCTGGTTTTGTTTAGGAAATGGCTTTTAAGTCGGAGGAGGAGAAAATTAGTGAAAATTAGCAGAAGACTAGAACGTATAGATGTTATCCAGGTTGGTGGCCTTTCATGTCGCCAAAGTCAAATGTGTGTCTGTTATTTTTATGTTACACTGTGGCTTATATGGTAACGTTAAACTATAACCACATTATTTTTTTCGATGCATTTACTTTTAGGTTAGGCAATTATATTTGAATTAAAAAGAAAAAAGTTGCAATAGTTAAGTTTGGAGGTATATCCTACCAATTCTATTCTGTTTGCAAGGGGATTTCCAAAATTTAATATTTATGAAGATTAGCATACCTCTCATTGGGGGAAGATTACTTGGTCATGGTGGTTTGGTTTTTTTTTTTTCGCGTTTTCCAATTCCTTTGATTTCCCCATAAGTGATTCCAGAGGTTTTTGGCAGCCCTAATTTTCCAGTGCCCGTTTAGTTTCCGTATGCATCAAGCCAAGCAGAACTTGGAATGTTAATGGGGGAATAGGACATTTTTATTACCAGTCTGTTTTTGAATGTCTTCGGCTAATGATCATGTTGTTGCAGTTCATCTTGTTGCAGTTATGTCACTACTTGTGTACAAAAAATTGTCTCCTTTGTACCAAATCTATTTTACTGTGTGTCTACATCACATGAGATTGTGTGGCTTGGCTTAAATACAAATTTTTTAGCATGACTTCACAATCTGAACAATTTCTGATGGGGATCATGTCACATGTAGTGATTCCTGAACTTCAGCTGAAGCTTAAAGGCTTGTACCCACAGCACGGGTTTTCACCCGGTTTTGCAGACGGTTTTCGGTTTTGAAAACTGTCTGCAAACCAGGTGACAACTTTTATTATGGATCTCTATGGACAACCCCCAGAGTCCCCACTGCACGGGTTTTCCGCCGGGCGGATTTTCAGACCGCCGGCAGTCCGAAAAACATAGAACATGTTCATTCTTATGAACATGTCTATGCAAAGGGGAGGGCTTTTCTCAAACCGCAGAGAAAAGCCATCCTCCAACGGCCGTGTGCACGACCCGAAAACAGTGTAAATACCGGTTGGGATTTCCGACCAGTTGGCACTGTGCCGTGGAACGGCCCCTAACCGTGTTCACACGCTATTCCCGACGGATTTTGTGCGCCGTATTGACCACAAACCCGCCGTGAAAAAAAGGGGCGGGACGGGGGGGGGGGCCGGGGGCGGGGGGGCCCGCCCCCGGGCCCCCATGACAATGCGTTTAGGCGCGTCCGCGCCGTAAATAATGTGCAGTCATTTCTCCCCCCGCGGCGGATTCGCCGGCGGGGGGGGAGCGACAAAACCCTTTTTCTCTATGAAGCGTGGATTACCGTAATTGCTTTTGCGGATTGGCCCGCCGACTTAAGGCAAATCCGGCGCGCAGTACGGCCCAATCCGCGGCAAAAACCCGTGTGAACGGGGCCTAATAGTTATAAATGTAAAGTTGTGCAAAAAATGACCTCAAAGCTCCAGCCTAAATGACAAATGGTTGTTGTAAAAGAAGTATTTACTATATACATTTTATTTTCTATTCATTTTTGGATCATAAAGACAATGGGTCAGGTGTGTGAAAATTGCTGTGCCAAAAGAATAACTCCGTACGACAAGGCGGACACTTTTGGTGGTGCCATTCGACAGTGGGTGTGTCTCTGCCAATTCATACAATTTCGACGCATTATGAAATCGCATTTCCTAAAATAGGTGATGTTAAACTATGACTTTTAAGATGGCATTTTCTAAGACTAAATTTGTCATAACATTGGGCACTTTTTTGGTACCCCGGGGGTTTTCTTTAAAAACCTACTGAATTTCAACAGTTTAGGCAATAACACTTTTCTTAAATGTAGGCCAGTATGCCTATTTAGTACCTCTTAACCCCCTTTTAAGGGCCCCAAACTTACTTTTTTGCCAAATAAAAAATAGCATTAAAAGTAAAGCTTTTCTTAGATTTATTTTAACATAATTTAACAAAAGCCTTTTTTTTTTTTGGTATGGGGTTTCCTATGGGCCCACCCCGTCGGCAACCTAGTAAAAAGTCAAGTGTACATTAAAATGACATTCGAGGTTAAAGCAAATTGGTTTATACCTGTTACTTCTGGTGGGAGAATATATTACTTCATGCTGTCACCCTGCTGCGTGGCAGCAGTACCCTGACATATGTCTGTAATTGTGCCTTTGAAGTTGTACCTGATTGTCTTTATGTCTAGATGTTCCTCATCCCATGACAAGTTATCATTATTTGCCATCATACTTCTGCTGACTCAACTTTTTGGCTCCAGTACAAGACGGCCTTTATGTAATGTGAGATCGGTCTCTCAAGCCAATTATACATGGTTGGTATTAATCACTATAATTTGTCATTTTATTAAAGTAGATTTCACCTACAAAGTACTGCTTACCTTTTAGTGCCATCTTCATCATTTATTATTGTAATGGCACAGATTGTACATTCCTTTTTGTCCCATTAATGCTGATCTAGCTTACTACTTACTCGCACCATCTTTCTTCTCTCAGACACACACATTTACAGCAAGTTATAACATTTTGGTTATCGCCGATAAAAAGCCTATAATTCTGAACTTCAAAGCAACTGTCTGTTGGTTCAAAAACTACTTTATTTATCTTTTTTTTTTTTTTTTTTTATGTGGGGAGTACCTTCTAAGTAAATGGAAGAAGATCATAACAATTCTGTCATATCCATTATGGTTCCTGTAAAAATAGACGGTGTCAGAAGAGCTTTATGAATTGGTCCTTCACTATAATTTTTTTTTACAAGGCAAATGTGTATTTAACCATGTTATTAAGGCAGCACTGCACACAAGCACTCTTGCAAACCGCATTGCCATGTACATGGACCTTTGCTTTACATCTGTAGTCAATAGTGGTCCTAATTTACAAGCCATAGGCACTCTGTTTAATGCCATATGGTCAAGCGCCTACCTACCATAAAAGTATATCAGGTGGTCAAAGCATTGTGGAGGAAACCTTTGTAATATGACAAGATAGTAATGTAGTGTGCTTAAGGCTATAAAATAATGACTTCTTAAAAAGACTTGTTAAAAAAAAAAAAAGTTGTAAGTTACTAAGTCATTAACTTGAAATGATACCATGTGCTTGGAAGGTGGGAATCAGAAAGGGGTATCTTTGCTATATTCATCTGAAAGATGGTAGGGTCTTAATGATAAGAGGGAGGATCTGGATTTACTAAGCTGTTTGAGGTCTAGAGATGTGATGAAAATGAAATTGAGGAGAAACTGTAAGACCGGGAGTACACCATTTCTCTAAGGGTATGTTCGCATGGCTTAATTGCGGGACGTAATTACGCTCCGCAATTACGCCGTGTGTTCGGCGCAAGCGGGGAGAGGAGACGTAATCCATAGTTCTCTATGAGAACTGTGGATTACCGTAATTATTGGGACGTATCTCGCCCGTATTGAGCGCAGTAAGCCGTGTGAACATAGCCTAAAGGACTTCTGGCCTGGAAAATAGGAAGTAAGCTACCTACAGCGGACAATGAGGAAAAAAGAACAAATTGTCACAATCCTTGCTTGTTATGGATGTAGCATTATGGCTTCTAATTTACAAGTGTCATCACTTTTATATGACAATAATTTACCGTGAAATTCTTCCAGGGTAAAGATACACCTTTGCTACTGTACTATGCCAATACTGAGCATATTATCCTTGGGATAACTTTCAACTCTGCCCTGTCTTTCAAACCATACATCCATGCCCTTACCACCGCCTGCCACTCCCACCTTAAAAATATTAATTTACCCCAAATAAATTTCTTCCCTTTAATTGTAAAAAAATATTTAGTTTCCTCCCTTTAATGTTCCTGAAAAACACTTAAACTCCTTCCTAAGGGTTTTCCCTTTTAGGGGGCCCCTTGCCCCCTCCAATCCATCCTAACCTCTGCTGTTTGGTTAGTCCACCTTCTAAAAATTTTTTGGCCCCCCTCCCCCTTTTCTTCCAATTTTCTTCACTGGCTACCCTTACCAAACAATTCCTTTTTAAACCAAAACCGGGGCCAAACTCTCCATAACTTCCCCCCCTTGCATCTGAGAAATAAAGGGGTTGTTTCTTACATTGATTCATCTTCCCTCGTCCTTTTTTTTTGGTTTCATTTGAATGCAGGAGGTGTTTACTGGCTTCACTGGCTACAAAAGAACCAGGTCTGTAGCTATAGAAACCAGGGTGGACCTGTCGGGAAAGAGATCAAACGGGCCCCTGTAGTTTAATAGCGCCCCTGAGGACTGAAAAAACCCCCCATACAAGGGGGGGATTTTTCTAGGAATAGGTAGGACCTAAAAATTGGAAGAATCCCTTTAAATACTAAGTATAACCGGGTTTTTTCCCCCCCAAAAATGAGCTTAAAAAACTCTACCTCGGCTTAAACTAATCACTGTCAGCGCTTGGGCGCTCCCAATGGCCGGGTGCCCCGGGGCAGGGACACCTTCTACAATCGCCCCCCTTCAGGGGGGCGCAAATAGCAAATGCCGGGGATTTTAACAGCGACAGCGAGGGGCCCACCCGGGCCGTTCGCTGTCGGGGCGATCTCTTCCCCTATATGCAACCTTTCCGGAGCGAAATAGAGGGAAGATACCAAGTGGAGCGAGCGAAAGCGCTCCCTGCGCCGCATTGGACCCCGGGACGGCGCAAGCAAAAATGTGGCCGTGGGGATTTTCCCGGCACAGGCAGCGGGTCATCACCCCTTGATGCGCGGCCCTGATAAAACCCAACCCCCTGTCCCGAGAAGATGGGGGAAAAAACCCCCGGGGAAGACGGACCCGCGAGGGGCGGAGGGGCGAGGGGGAGTCAAGGTTTTTTTTTGGTTTTTTTTTTTTAATACCGGGCTTTTCCTAGCCTAAAACCTGTTTTAAAAATATTTTTACCTCCCTTTATACCGGGCCTATCCTAGCCTATACCGGGCCAAATCCCTTGGCCAAAACCCTTTAAACCCAACCTATACCTCCTTACCTAGCCTAAAACCTGCCAAACCAACCCTAAAAACCCCTAGCCTATACCTCCCTTTTCCCCGCCTTTTACCTTACCCCCCTACCTACCTAACCCTTATTTATCCCTTTGCCTTTTCCCGCCTATACCTGCCTATTACCTGCCTATACCTACCTTTACCGCCTATTCGGCCTTTTAAACCTCCTATTACCGCCTTTCCCCCCAAAATTACCATACTTAAAAATTACCTGCCTAAATCCAATTGGGAAAAAACCTGCCTATTCCCCCCCTATAAAGGCTAAAACCCTGGGGAAAAAACCGCCTAAAACCTGCCTTTTACCCTCCCTAAAAGAACAAAACCTCCCAAAACCCTCCCTATAAGAAATATAAACTGCCAAAAGGGGGGTTTATAAACCGCCTATAACTGCCTATGGGGGACAAAAACCCTGTTTTAAAAAGCCTAAGGGGGCCCAATAAAACCCTCCAAAATAACTCATGGGGGAAAATAAACCTCTTATAATCCTTAGGGGGGCATAAAACCCCCTTTTTGCGGGGGGAAATTTACCTTGCCTTATAACTGCCTGGGGGGGGAATAAAATGCCTGTGGGGGACATATCCCTGCCTATAACTGCCTGGGGGGGAATATAACGCCTGGGGGGGACTTAAAACTGCCTTTGGGGGGGAACTTTAAAACTGCCTTTCCCTCCCTTTTGGGGGGAAAAAATTTTTCCCTTGGGGGGACTTTTAAACTGCCTATGTAATTTTTTTGGGGAACCATTTTTATTTTTGATTTTTACCGATGCCCTGTTTTTTCCCCACCCGGGTTTAAACTAACCCAATTTGTTTTTCCCTTTTTTTGTGGAAAAAAAGTATTTCCTGGTTATACTGGGTGGTTTAACCGATTTAAAAGGAAATTATTGAAAAAAGGGGACTTGTTTTTGCAAGATCTTTAACAAAAAAAGAAATGCTTGTTTGAGAAAACCCCCTTTAATCTTCCGATATCTCCTTTTTTTGCAGTCCCCCTGCCCCTTTAACGGATGTCCCCCTCTGCACTTTTGTCAGCTACCAACGCTTTTAGTTTTCCAAAAATTTTCTCTAGTTTTTTTCCCCCCAACCCTCTGAACCCAAACAAACAAAACCATCTTTTTAAGGATCCCCAAAAAAAATTTCCCCAATAACCCGCTTCCACCAACAAAGGTTACAAACATGTTTTCCCCTAAAATTTTTGTCTCATTGAAATTGTGAACTCTCCCCAGCAGAGTCCCCCTCCCGTCTGTATCCTTTTTTAAAGCCCCCTTGGGGAAAGGGACCCAATGGCACATTTTTGCGGGGGTTTTTTCAGGGGTTTTTTGCGGTTTTGCAGCCCCCCCGTCTGAAAAACCGTTCAAAAAACGGCCTACGGGCTCCTTTGGAAAACCCTGCAGCAGCCCCCAAGAACTTTTTTTTCCGCCGCTTTTTTTCCGCCGGGGGCCCGCCCGAAAAGCATGCAAATTCTTCCCCCCGGTTTTTGGGCCCCCAAAAAAAAGTGGGGGGGAGGGCCCCATCGGGAAAAAAGCCCCCCTCCCCCCACCCCCACCCCCCCCCCCCCCCCCCCCGGTTGCACGGCACAAAAAAAGGGGAAAAAATACGGTCGGATAAACCGACCGGGAATTTTTCCCCCTTGCCGTGTAAATTTGGGGCCCCTTTCTGTTCCTTTACTTGTTCTGGGGCTTACTCATGGACATCACATAAATCTCACCCTTTTAAAATCCCCAAACAAATGTTGTGTAATGCCCTTTAAAAAAACCCCTTCCAAAATAATTTGGGCCCTTTCGAAGTACATGGGTGTAAAATTAAAAGGGGTTTTTAAAATAATACTGCTATAGTTATATTTGTGTTCTTTGAATAATTTTTAAAATTTTTTAAAAAATACCTTAAAACAACCATTTTTATTCATGGGCCCTTAAAAAGAAAAAAAAACCCAAATTTTAAGGGGGACTCATACCTTTTTATATAATTTTTGCTAAGCTCAACCCGGCCCGATTTCTCCCCCCAAGAGCTTTCCTTTTAACCTAAACACTTTCATTTACCTTAGTACCCCGTCGTCTCCCTTAAAAAAAATAAAAAAATTTATTCCAAGAGAACATTAAAAACCCCTTTCCTCTATTAATTACATACAATTTTGCCTTTAAAAACCCCGGGCGGTTCCAAAAAGGAAAAGCCTGATGGGGGTGGGGCAATACTTTCCCACTCCCCTCCTTTACTGTCGTTTGGGGGTTTTTTAACCTGAAGTTTCCTTCATAGAGAACGTTTACCGGGATACCTCCGAATTCAAATCACTTCCTTCTACCCGAAAAGGGCAATAAGAAAACATTTTTAACACCCCCTAGATTTTTGTAGTGAATTGAAATAAATTTTGAAATTAAAAAATGATGTCAACCTGGGTTTTGGTTCCTTTGCCCCCTACATTATAAAATGCACATAAGGCAGTCTAGAATTAAAAATCATTTTTTTGCCCCCTAACGGGTAACATTTGTTCTTAAAGTTTTCGTTTCCCCGGGTTTTTTTGTCCAAAAGTTCCTGAAAATTTTGGGGAAACTCCTTTGGGAAAAAAAGAATACTGTAGATCAACCCCCTAGGAATAAAATTTTACTTGAGAGGGCCGGTGGAGTGGCTTTTGTTCTTGTTCTAAATTTTGACACTGGGGGTGGGGGTGTCAATTTTATGCCCCTTTATCAAGGTGGGGGAAGGTTAAATTTTGCACTTCAGACTTGCCCTCACTTGTTAATGTTTGGAAGTTGGCAAGTGTTGTTTATGCATTACACAACATTTGTATATAGACTATTATAGGTGAGATTTATGTGAAGTCCCTGAGTAAGCTCTTGAAATTTTTGGTGGTAATTGTTCATCCAGCTGGCCATTTAATGCAGCATTATAATATATAGTATTGCATGCCAGCAGTGTAACTATATAAAAAGACACACACGCATGTTTTTCTCACTATCTGACGTAAATTCAAAATAAACCTTACCCTTGTTAGGTCAATTAGGATTACCAAAATAATTTATATTTGCCAAATGCCAGAATAATGAGATACATTTTTAAGGCATTTTTATTACTTTCTGCAAAGTCAAAAGTTTACTTTACATTTAAATTAGTATTTTGTAGCATTGCCCTTAAACTGTATGACTTGGGTCAACGTTTTGGATAAACCTTCCACAAGCTTCGCACAATAGTTGGTAGGAATTTTGGCCTATTCCTCCTGACAGAACTGGTGTAACTGAGACATGTTTGTAGGTCGCCTTGCTCGCACCTTCCTTTTCAGCTTTGCCCATAAATTTTTAATAGTATTGAGGCCAAGTTTTGTGATGGCTACTCCAAAACCATTTTGGCAGTATGTTTCAGGTCATTGTCCATTTGGAAGATCCATTTCCGCCCAAGCTGTAACTTCCTGACTAATGTCTTGAGATGTTGCTTCAGTATTGCCAAGTCTTCTTTCCTCATGATGCCATCTATTTTGTGAAGTGCACCAGTCTCTCCTACAGCAAAACAACCCCACAACATGATGCTGCCACCCCTGTGTTTCTCAGTTGGGATAGTGTTCTTAGCTTTCCAAGCTTCTCCTTTTTTCCTCCAAACGTAACAATGGTCATTATGGCCTAACCGTTTCATTTTAGTTTTGTCAGACCACAGGACATGTCTTCAAAAATGTAGGTCTTTGTTCATTGTGTGAATTTGCAAACATTAATCTGGCTTTTATATGTTTTTTTGGAGTAATGGCTATCTTGCTGGCAGAGTGGCCTTTCAGCCTATATTGATACAGTGGCTCGTCTTCACTGTGATGACACAGAATCTTACAGTCTTCAGCCAGCATCTTCACAAGGTCTTTTGCATTTGTTCTTGGGTTGATATGCACATGTCTGATCAAAGCACGCTCATCTCTGAGACACAGAACCCGTCTCCTTCCTGATAGGTGTGATGGCTTGTTTGTACGTTTGTATAATTGTTTATACAGATGAATTGAGGCACCTTCAGGTATCGGAAATTGCACCAAGGATGATCCAGACTTGTGCAAGTCCACAATTCTCTTCCTGATATCTTGGATGATTTCTTTAGACTTTCCCATGATGTATTAGAATACATCCACAGGTGTGTCTCTTAACTCAGATGTTGTCAACAAACCTATCAGAAGCTTTCAAGAACATGAAATCATCATATGGGCTGTCCCAAGTTGTTTTAGAACTCCCTTCTGAAGGAACCCAGCCTGTTTTGACCTTCCTGACCCAGCCTATTTTGAAATTGACGTTTTGTCCATTTATGTGAGAATAACTTTTCTGCACTGTTACCTATCCATGTGATTCAGAGATTGGTTTCTCGTGACACATTCTGCTGTTTAAGTTAGTAAGAGAAATTTTTTATCCATTACAATCCTTGTTTGTTTGTGATAAAAAATATCACAAAAATTTCTGAAAATTTGGGAAAATGTTTTTAAGCGATTATTGAAAGTTGGCCAAAAATCTTCTGCGTGCAAGACAGATAATTATTCCACAATAAATAGTTATAACTAGCATCTACCATATGGTCCACTATAGGTTGCATCATTTTTTATGTCTTTTTTTTTTTTTAGACATTAGAGTGCTTTGAAATTTCGTAGTAATTTCTCACAATTTCAGAAATATTTGCAATATACATTTTTTTAGGGACCACTCAGTTCTGACGAGGCTTTGAGGGGCCTGAATGTTTGTACCCCCATAAATAATCGCCACCCCCCCATTAAGACAAACTAGTCCCTCTTAAACGTATTTACAACACTATTTAGGAAGTTTGATAACCTTTAGATATTTTACAGAAAATTACGCAAAGTGGAGGTGAAATTTTCAAATTTCACTTTTTTTTGCAGTATTTTCAATATTTATCCCATTATTCACTGGAATACGGTAAATGTGACTAGTAAATGAACTTAATATCAATTCCCCAGGGTCTGCGTTTTTTAGAGATATCCCATTATGTGGCCTAGTGCAGTATTTGGCTCAACCATAAAGCCCAGAATAGGAGGATGCACCTACCGGACTCTGAGGTCTCATTTTCAATCGATTTTATTTAGGCGCCATTTCAGGTTTGGGGGACACCCTAGGATGCTAAAACTTAATAAAGACACCCTAAATTAGAGACAACACATAGTTGAGTATAGTGAAGCTATGACACAGAGACGCTCGCCGTCGCAAAAGGCATATATCCAGGGGTGCATTGAGTTATAGACCCCACAGGTGATTCACAATTTTTTTAGCATAAGGCTGTGAAAAGTAAAAAAAAAAATTTTTTCCCAGATCTGCAATTTTAGCTTAAAATGTTTCACATATACAAGGAATCCTGGGAAAAATGAACCAATAAAACTTTGTTAAGCAATTTCTTCCAAGTTTGGCAATACCCGACATCGTGGGTGAGATAATGCTGTGTGGGCGTCAGAAGGGCGTATAAGGAGGGGAGAAGCTCATTTGGGACTTTGGGAACGCAGCCAGATTTTTGGTGGGCCATGTCGCATTTGCAAAGCCCCCACTCAGTAGAGAAACAGGGCGGGAAACCTTCCAGAAGTCGCCACTCATTTTGGGAATTCACAACCATTTCAGGGATCTCATCTAGGGTTTGTACTGTGAATTTTGGGATGCACAGGATGTTCCATAGTTTTTATTTTTAGCATTGCGGAAATGAAAATGGGGGGAAAAACGAGTCTTCAGTCATGTTGTTTGAGTTTGAATTTTACAGCATTCGGCCGTGCAGTTGGTAAATGATGTGACTAACTTTACTATGGGGGTCGGTACACTTACAACTGATATAGATTTTATATAGATTTTCTGTTTTATTACTTTTACACAGAAATACGTCTACTAAAAAATTGTACGGTTTTGTATGTTGTCCTATTCTGAAGGCCATACTTTTTTTATTTTTGCTGTGTGCAGAGCTGTGTATGGGCATTGTTTTTTTGGCCGGGATGAGTTGAAGTTGAGGGGAAATTTTTATTGGTACCATTATGTGGTGGCATGTATGATGCTATGTTCACTTTTTATTAAGGTTTTTGTGAGATGTTTTGAAACAAAATACAGCAATCTTTGGTAGTGTTTTTATTTTTATTTTTTTAGCGGTCACTGTACGGTATTTATGACATGGTTAGCTTTACTCAGCGGTCAATACGATTACCGATACCCAATTTGTATTTTTTTTATGTTTTACTGCTTTATACATAATATCAACTTTTTATTCAAACAGGAAAAATACAGGTTTTTGCATCACCAATAGTTTGAGAGCCATAACTTTTAAATTTTTCTGTGCTTGGAGCTGTGGTAGGCGATTGTTTTTTGCGAGAGAGGAGTTGATTGTTTTTATTTAGTATCATTTTTGGGGGGGACAAGGCTTTTTGATTGCTTTTAAAACTCCATTTTTTGGCAGGTCAAGGTTGAAGAATATACTGACAATCCTTTAGTAGTGTTTTTTATTTTTAGTTTTAACAGGGCTCACCGTGCAAGTATTCGCAGTTGATAAGTTTGCTTTACTCTTTGGGTCGCTTCGATTATGGCGATACCCTATTTAATTTTTTTTTATATAGTTTTTTTTATTTGAAACTCTTAAAAAAAAAGATAAGTATTTTTAGTGTTGTTGTAGTAAAACAATTATTTATGCATCGCCTATCTTCTGAAGCTATTACATTTTTTATTTTTCAGTATCAGCGCTGTATATGGGACCTATTTTTTTTGCGGGATGAACCTGACATTTTAATTGGGTACAACTTTGGAGTTTATAGGAGTTTTTGATAGCTTTTTATTCCATTTTATGTGCTGCGGGATGAACAATAATCTTAATTCTGTGATTTTTTTTTTTGTTTTTTTTTTTTTAATGCGTTCACCGTACGGGTTAATTAACATGACAGATTTATAGGGGACAGGTCATTACGCATGCGGCGATTCCAATATATATGGGTATTTATTATTTTTGATCTTTTTTGGGGAGAATGCCGTTTGTTACAGGGGAAAAGGCCCTGGGTTTGTGTGTACTGTATTTTTATTTTATTTTTCGTTGTTTTTGTGTTTTATTGTTTTTCTCACTTTTTTTTCACTTTTTTCACATTTTTAGATTTTACTTTTCCCATATGGGGAATGTGAATGAGAGATCTTTAGATCTCTCATTCAATAGGAATCAGTTGCACAGCTTGTTGGCTGTGCATGGTCCTTTGACCCATTGTCAGTCACGATGCGCCCGGACATGACCACAGGGCACGGCACCGGGCGTGTTGACGTCATAGCAACCCGGAAGGCATTCTCTGCTTCCGTGGCGTCTTTAAGGAGGCAGGAGCTGCGACGGATCACCCATATCAGTGCGCTGCTGTCCGCCGACAGAGACGCAGGAGGAGCGATCTCCTCCTAGCGTCTCTCTTAGTTATTGCGGACGGATGTCGCCGGATAATTACGGGGTTACCGCCTCCCCCCCCCGGAGCGAGATCCGGGGTCGGGGGCCGTCGATGCGGGATGTCAGCTGTAATATACGCTGACTCCCGCGCCGATCGCGCGAACTCTGATTTAGAGTTTCGCGCGAATCCTCAGGATGTAGCCCATTCGTCCAGGTGCGTTCACCCCCAAACGACCTGGACGTATGGATACGCCCAAGGTCGTTAAGGGGTTAAAGGCATAGTAATCCTAGTGTATGTAAATTTTTGACTTTGCAGAAAGTAATAAAATGGCTTAAAAATTCTCTCATGTAAGAAGAATTCTCATTCTGGCATTTGGCAAATATAAATCATACTGGTTCCTAAGTTGGAGCTTTAAAACGAAAAACATAAAAATGTGGGTAAGTTTAATCAGATTTCATGTCAGATCAAATGCATATGGTGTCTTTTTATATTGTATATGTAAATTATGGTTTCATTATATATATGATATATAAAATAAATATATATATTTATATATATTATATATATATATTATATATATATTATATATTATATAGTTATATATATTATTATATTATATTATATTATATAGTAGATATATAGATATTATATATATATATATGTATATATTTTTTTCATTCTGTGGTCACAAATTGTTTACCTCAAAGCTTACGTACCTCTAAAATGAAGAAAATTTAAATATGAACTCAGTGCCTAGTAGAGTTAAGAAAAAGATGCCAACATTTTGATTTTCTACCACTTTCTTTATGGAATGATCTATTTCCTTGTTTATCAACACATTTCTCCCCATCTGTTCTTGTCTTTGTGACAGTTGTTCAATTTTCCCAAAGCTATTCATTGTTAAAAAGGGCCAGTCTGTGTGTAGCGGCTTTAATTGCTTGCATAAACAATGTTTTGACAATACAATTATATTTTATCCACCAATTAAAGCCCTTTCACTGTGCAATTTAATTACAAGAATCAAGGCGCCCCATATAGAGCATTTTCCTAACCTGTAACTGTGTTGATGATATTAGACTAATAAGCAGCCAGTTTACAGTGTGGAGCCAAGACAATGTTCCATTAACATGATTATTCAAATGTAAGCAAAACCTCACTGCATTCTGCGTATAATAAAAGTAACTCCACACAATCAGTGTTCAAGCTGTGTCCGACCTCTTGCAGGCATGGAATTTGTGAATGTCACTGGGGCTGGGGTGGGTGTCTACACAGATCAATCTTGATGGTTTATTTTTCCTATCAAGCATTTTGATAGCCATGCAAAGTTTTGCTAAGGCACAACATTCCTCATTTCCTCTGTTGACTGACGTCTTTTATTGCAAACAGAGACCTAGATAGAAAATGAGTCTCTATAGGGAGTGGTGCAACCTCACACTTTTAAATGTAATAGTAAATTTGGTAGCATTGTAAAGACTTTAAAAAAAGAAATGGCTATTAAAACAGTCTAGCAACATGAGCTTGTGGCGTTGTGTGCCATGATATGACGTGTGTTCCCAAAGTTTAGGGGCTGACTGACACTGCTTTCTGCTTTATTGGAGAAATACTTCCTTTATTCATTGTGTGTATGGCCAGTGCAACAATGCTGGATTACTTTATGGCCTTTGCAGTAAATCAGAATCAATAGTCAGAAAGATGGCAAAAGACTTAATACCGTTTTCTGGAGCAGCCTTCTGCTTTACAGATTAGGAAGTGGCAGAAAAGAGAGTCTTATTTGTAGATGCCAATTTGTCACTTTTCTACCTTACCTAGGGCTTGAGCTGTTTCCTTGTCACTCTGTAGTACTTAGTTTGTAGCAGAGGCTGGGGGTTGGCAAGCCAAAAGCCCACCGACTCCTCCAAATTTCCCAAAATTCCGAACTCCTGGACTCAATCTTATACGGCACATGTTTAGTGATAACTTTACTGTAGTTTAAAAATGGTAACACTCAGTCTGTTTATCACCTTATGATACAATAATCAAGCTCTTTAGGTAGAAACAGGACACTGAC
The DNA here is from genome assembly GCA_025379985.1 of Phyllomedusa bahiana. Taxonomy (NCBI): domain Eukaryota; kingdom Metazoa; phylum Chordata; class Amphibia; order Anura; family Hylidae; genus Phyllomedusa; species Phyllomedusa bahiana. The sequence goes on from JAODAL010009948.1 coordinate 72,655, forward strand.
AAGCTTAAAGGGTAATCAATGGTTTGATCATTCGAAAACCACTTGTGGGGGGCTAAGTAGTAGAAGAAAAAGTGTATTTTGTATCCAGTTTCCAGTATTCTCCAACATTGGAATGTGTAAAGAGACCTGGGACAGATTTTGGTACGATGTGCTTGATTCTGATTCAGAGGCCCAGTAGGATTCAGGCAGTCATGAACCAAAAGGTGGATTTCCCAAATACTAAACAAAATAATAGAAATTAACCATTTGATTTTTAGTACCAAATCAAGTAACAAATGCGTTGGGAAAGAATGTGCAGAACTATGCAGATGACTAAAATACTTGCAGTCAAATTTATTGTATATGATCGTAAGATGACTGTTTATAACAAATTACCAGTTGCCTCATATACAAAGCTGTAGTGGATGTAGAGATATGAAGCCTGAAATAGTCACAATTCAAAACATTGTTACCATTTTGTGGTAGTGTAAAATATATTTATTGGGTTAATGACTTTAGAACTCTAAAAAATTGTAAAATAGCAAAACCACTGCTAGGAACATTTCTGGAGTCTCTGAATTTTGTTCTGAGAAATAGTATTGCTCCATCAGATCCTGCATACTGACTCTCATCTGATCTCATTATTTCCAGGCTAGAGAACAACCTCTCTAACACTAACTTTGGTTGGGGGAAGCAGCGGATGAACCAAAGGGGAAACATCTCTAACAATGTCTGGGTATAAAGGATTTGCCTCAGCCACAGTCAGGTCTGATGAATGGTTGAACTCTTCATACTTTGAAAACAGGCGGAAAATTTTTGCTGAAATCTTTTTGCCATGGGAGAAGAATTTTTTCTATGGGGCAGTGCTTTGCCTCTGCTCCATGTCACTCAATTACACTCCTCATGTGATAAGGCAGAAGATAAGGGAGCAGTGAGCTTGGCAGGACCCAATGCTCTTGCTCTTTGCATCGAAAACTAACTGGACAAACTTTTTATATATTTTGGGAGTCGGAGTTGGTCCCTTTTTGACGACTCCGACTCCGGGCAAATAGGCACCTGACTCCACGACTCCGACTCCACGCCTGTTTGTAGGCGATAAAAGACAAGTCATCCTTCCAGTTACAGGCCTGTTGTGTAAAGTGTTGAATCCAGAGGAGACAAAAAAAACCTCAATGAGGCAGGAGCCAAAAGTTGTTCCTCATTTTAGGAAAACTATTCCTTCCCGACTCCAATCTGGCAAATCGTGAATAAATCCTCTGATCAACGACACCTCTCCAGATCCCAGTCACTATTAACTTGTTATATTATTACTCTCTAGAAATGATCCAAACCCTGTTTGAACTCTGTTATTAAATTCACCATGGGACAATTTTCCTCTGGCAGAGAGTTCCACAGTCTCACTGCTCTAACAGTAAAGAATCCCTTTCTATGTTTATGTAGAAACTTTCCTCAATTGAAAATTAGATGACTTTGCTGACACTGCACCAGTCTGCACAGCAAAGCTGAAAAGTGATCTGCATTCACCTATTATTCTATTGAGCATAAACACAGAAATATTTTAGCATGTTATTGTTGTAGAATTTTTTTTAATAGTTAATAATAAAAACCTTTTTATTTCACTGCACATTAATGTAATGTCTACATTTTTAATGTATCTACCAGATTTCTGTCCTCCTATGAAAATGATAGTATACGGTACTTAATTTTGATATCGCTCTTTTTTTCTTGAAATAGATTCAGAAAACTGTGTTGGTTTATAATTTTTAAACTACACAGTGTAAAATAGGCCTAGGACTGACCAAGACAATTATGTTTTTCTTCCTATACATTTGTCATTACATTTCTTTACTTTAGTCATGTGAACTTCCCTAAAATTCCAGCATTTATTTATACAGTATTATCTATTTAGTGTCTGGCCACAATTAATAATTAGCTTGTCTTTATTCGTTAACCAGTTTTGGATTGATAATGATTAACTGGGCTTTCCGGCTCCCTATCTGAAATCTTTAAGTAGATCTTGATCATGTACAGTACATGCTCCTTTCTTTGAGCAGTTTTTGGGTTTTTTGTTTTTTTTTTCTAACTTTTGCTATGGGTAACCATCCGTAAAAAAAACATTGAGTTTTACTGTAATAGATAATTGTTTTTTTCTGCAGTGGATGGACAGGGTGATTAGATATGCCACTGTGTTGCTTGCTTATATAGTACATATGGATTAAAGATTACTGCACTCGTGTTATAATGGGTGGCAGACCTGAAAAGAGAACCAAAATAGAGAAAAAAGTAGGTTGCCACTCCAAAACTTGATTTATCAACTTTTTTTTCCAAAAATGTTTTATTCCAAATGACAATATTTAAAAGCCGACTTCATGCATAACGATCCATATCCGTACATGTATATTTAAGATTCTAATAACAGACGTTTCGATCTACATGTTAGATCTTTCTCAATAGAATCTATACGAAAAATTAAAAACAAGAGTTAGTGATTAAAAACAACAAATATTAGTCATATTAGAACATTTACGTTATCTATCTCTTATCCATTTAAAAAATGTATGACTAAATATTACATTTTGTATATTGCGCATTAAGGTCTAGTTAAAGATAAATCGCATGGATGAAAATGAATGAGATAAAAAGAGAGAATTGGTAAGAGATAATGTAAATGTTCGAATATGAATTAATATTTGCTTGCTTATACAGTGACATACATTTGAGTACTCTGTCCAAGATATATGGATGTGATGTGAAAAAGTTTTAGACTACTTACTATGTTTCAGGCTTGCTAATGCAGAAACCTTTCCACCTCTGCTTTGTCTGTATTGGAATTCCTACAACAGTATATTAACATGGAGCAAATCAATACTGCTTTACAGCAATCTATAATCTTACTGTAAAATGGATCCTAGCCTTTATCTTCTGCACGGTCGTCTTTATATTTTTTTACAATTGTAGAAAATCGAGCGGCACCAAATGTCTTCCCTAAAAGAAGCTTTTTTGAGGCACAGAGGCTGGAATGCAAGAGAACCACGAAGGCAGATTGGTCCAAGCCCACCATAGTAAATCCAGAGAAAAAGAAAAATAGCATCCGCATGTCAGTGAATCCATCCTTTTATTCTTCCACATACTCCAATATTTAATTTCCTTTTTCTAACATTGGCGGAAAAAGGCTGTTTGTAGCTGAACCGTCTATGTACTTTGTGGAAGAATAAAAGGATGGATTTTTGGACATGCTGATGCCATTCTTCTTTATCTCTGGATTTCCACTTCTTGTCAATCCGTAAGCCTTTAATGTACATGTATAGAATAATTTTTCATGTTGAATATATTGGATTGTTCCTTTGACTTTGCACTGTGACTCCTAATGTGCTATGTTGCCCAATGAATAGCTGACCAAACTCTGATTCATGCTGCTAACGGTTGCTTTTTTATGTGACATTCCTATTGCCAGTTTAAGAGGGCTCACCATTGCCTTTCTTGTAAGGAAATTTTAAAATTTCTCAGATTACTCTTCCTGGCCAACCTAAAGGGACATTCACACGACAAGCAAAATTTATTTGTGAATCCACGTGTATTTTTTTATTTTTTTTACTAAATTACATGCTTATTGCATGTGTATCTAGTGTCGTTTATCAGATTTGAACAAAAATGGCGTAACGAGCCAGTTTCCAAACTGTCCTAAAACTGATTAACTTTTTATTAGATACTTCTTTAAAAAAAACACCAGTTTTCACAAAAAATTTCTGACACGTAGATAAAGTAAAGGGATTACTTAAAGGGGTTGGGTTTTTCACAACAAGGGGTTGCTTTTTATGTGTAAAATCTTGCAAAAACAAGTCACTTTGCAATATGTGTCCATTAACCATATCCTACCTATTCTGAGATATCCCCTCTTGTATGGGCTGCATCAGTTCCTCAGGTCGCTATAGCTACAGACCTGTTTGATCTTTTGTGATAGGCTGACAGCACTGGTCGCTGTAGCTACAGACCTGGCTTCTACTGCAGCCTAGAAGAAGCCAGTAAACACGCCTCTGAATTCAAAGTGAAACCAAGAAAACAGGACTGAGGTAAGATGAATCAATGTAGTGAGACAACCCATTGAAGATCATTTGTTGCGGTAAATGCCGTTCAACAGAAGTCCAAACGTCCAATTTCTTAGTCCCAGCAAGGGCTTCTTTTGTCGATAGTAGGAGACCAGGCAGTCCGTGTCTACACAGGTTGCAACGTTTCGGGGAGGCCCCTCCCCTTAAGCATATCTATGTGTCAGAATGTTTGTGAAACATGGTGTTTTTTAAAGAAGTATCTAATAAAAAGTTAATCAGTTTTAGGACTCTTTGGAAACTGGCTCGTTACCCCATTTTTGTTTGAATATGCACAGGGCTGGAGACCTGTGAGCGATGTCAGTATAGGGCGCTATATTGCTATATGTGGCGATCTATAATATAAAAAGTTTTTCAGATTTGGTTTTACGCACGGTTTACAGACCGATTTATGCCTATTGGATTTGGACGCGGATCTATATTAAAAACCACATGCAATACTCGTACATATGTTTTGTGCGAATATTACACTAGGGATTTAGCCATCCCTATTGACCTCAGTAGTAAATTTCCATTCGTTTTTGATGTGGAATACAACCAAAGAATGAGCATGTTCAAAGATTTTTGATTGTGCACCAAAAATACATGTCGTATGAACTGCAATGTGTATTTTCTATTAAGGTCAATAGAAATAATTTTCTTTTAGTTTTAAACATGAATTTCAAGTCGGAATCCACGTGGAATCGAACTAGAAATCCTTGTCGCGGGGACAGAGTATAAGAGAGTCCGGGTGTATTTTGTAAAATCCCTTTCACCGCAAATCAAGAGTTTGAGGGTCATACAAACATTAATGTTAAACTGTTATAAAAGCCCTATTATAAAGGGCCGTGTTTGTGCTCTTTAATATTAAGAAATCTCATTGCATTAGTATGAAAGGCAACATGTCTGTCTTGGCAGAATCCTATTCCCATAGTATTGTTTAATGCATGGATCATCATAAAATTTAAAGCTGACATTGCCATAGTAAAACAATACCATCCATTCATTTTATTGCTAATGTTATGGCTGTAATGAATAGGCTGTAAATTAGAATTGGCGTTACCAGCTCGTAATATTATGCATCGGGCTCCGTACATCCCTGTTATTCTGTATTGGAACTCCTGCAAATCAACTAAGATGAAATCCGAATGACCAAGCGGATGACCACTGAAAGCTTTTCTGCCCATAACTTTTCATGAAACATTTATTATGTCATGTAGCTTTAAAAATATAGGACCATCATAAAATCTAATTTTACAGCAAATTAAAGTGCCAGTTTTATTGTCCTCAAAGGATTTATTGATTTACAATCACTGTGTTTAGGGGAGACATCTTGTCTTGGTGAGATTCCGGCCTTCGCTTCTCTCTCAAGCAATCACAAAAGCTTTTATCCATCCAGATAAGACTTAACTAAGCAAATTTGTGAGCTTCATGTTTAAAACAAAGCTCTATGCTAGTGGATAAGCGACCTGTAAGTTGTAGTAATTTGTTTTTAATAGCAGGGCTTACTATATACAAAGGAGCGTACTTTTCTCTATATTAACCAATCCAATTTGTATGTTTTTATGGGGAATAAAATAGGATAAAAATAGCATAGAATAAATTGGAATGAATTGTCCACTGCTGCTTCCATTTTGCATAGTTAGGTTCCCAAGTGCACATTTTTTTATAATGGTGTATCAAGAGTGGTTGGCGCATGAATAATTTACGATACAAACCTTATTGTTGAGAAACATTTATAGGGGAGAGGGAAAAAAAAAATCTGTATCAAGTCCTCAATTAAACAATGCTATAAATAGGAACATTTGAAATACAGAGAATCATACCTAAAGATGATCTGTCAATTGATGGTTCCACCATGTCGTCTATCAAATAAGTACTTGGGTAAGGCTCCATTTACGTCATTTTTAAAGCTTACATTCATGGTGTTTGTCAGTATACCTATAAAACTTTATCTTGATGTGGTGGTGGGCAGGGCCATCTTTTCCATTGGGCACACTAGGCAGTTGCCCGGGAGCCCCACAAGTATAGGGGCCCCAAGTGGTTTATGTATGTCCCAGGAATACAAGAAACATACCCTGGAACACCTGGTTAGCTTCGCTTATTTAACTGTGTGTTTTTAGGACATGCAACCAGTTAAAAACCATGGTGGAGAGGGGAGCCAAAGGCTCTCTGCCTTGTCATGCAGTGTTGTAGGCTGCAGGCTGCCGGTGTCCAGACATAAGTGGCGTATGCTGGGGGGAGGGGGGCTCGAGGCATTGCCAAGTGTGATGTCATGTATTTGGGCAGGGCCCTCTGCAGTGCTATGCCCAGGGGCCCATAATTCTGTTAAGACGGCTCTGGTGGCAGGGTCCTGACAGTGGCTTAAGAATCTGTAGGACACATGTATTCTGATTTGGACTAGGTTTGCTCTATTTCTGAATGTATAGAAAAGCATTGTTCAATAAGTAGAGCCAAACACACAATGATTGTCCTACAGATTCCTGTGACCTTGTCGCAGCACCCCCATGGTACCTGTCGGGATAAGTTTTTCAGGGTATCCCAAAGGATACTACGAATGGAGGCTATAAACCTAATGTGAATGGGGCCTTAGGTACTCTTTGCATCTGCTTAGGCGTTTCCGTCTGGAACCTCCATCACAAATTAAGTCAGGAATGATGGGAAAAAAAGCACCTCATGCTGCACTTTTTTTGTCTTGTAAAACGGGCATCGTGGCGGAAACCCGACGGAACCCATTGTAGTGCCCATTAAAAAATGGGTTCAGCTCCACCCTTATAACAGAGGTTGGGATGATAGAATGATCCTACACTTGTACTATTCCTTTTGCAAACGTGGTGTTGAATATTTTTTGACTAGTCAGCATTATTTTCCCATAAGGTCTAGTGCAAACAGTGGAATGTCACATTGCAAATCTGAGACGTGACGCTTACTGATGCAGTTTTCTAATAAATTTCTGTTCATCTTCTTGGAAATGGATGGAGCTAATTTGTGTTAATAACTGCAGGAAAAGTCAAGATCCATGGCAGATATCCAAAGACATCATCTTGGATTCCTGCTTTGAGTCTACAAGGTGGCATACACTCCTGCAAAATTAAACATTGTCGCCCCCAAAAAATAACACAAAGCTTTATTATTCAATGATGTCTTAACGCTATCTTAGGTCTACAGGTCACTTTTGAAGGAGCAGAGCATTGAAGAAGATCCTCAGACTTCCTTATACTTTGCCTTGTCTTAAAATCCGTTCTGCTGTTTATGGTTGAAGTATTATTAGAGTTCTCTATATTCGCCATTTACTGATGTTATTTAGGGTCACCAGACAGTAAGGGAAGGTTCACACGGCTTATTTTGGGACGCATTTCGCCACTTATTGAGAGCGTACTGCACTCTAATACGAGCGAAATGCTCCCCAATCATTACGGTAATCCACAGTTCTCATAGAGAACTATGGATTGCGCCTCCTCTCCCTGCTCATACAATACCCCTAAGGGTATGTTCACACGGCTTAATTGCGGGGTGTACAGTATGCCCCGCAATTATGCCGGGTGTTTGGGAGCTCGCGCTGATCGACGCATACTACTGCGGTGCGGGGGGCGGCAGCCCGCCGGCCCATAGACTGTCATTACTCGCGGCGCATATGCGTCGTGAATAAAGGAGATGTCAATTATCTCCCCGCTCGTACAATACAATCGTATTGTACGAGTGAGGAGAGGAGGCGTAATCCATAGTTCTCTATGAGAACTGTGGATTACCGTAATGATTGGGGTGCATTTCACTCGTATTAGAGCACAGTACGCTCTCAATACGTGGCGAAATGCTACCCAAAATAAGCCATGTGAACTTACCCTAATATTAGTAGAGGTCCTTACTGTAATCTTTTGAGCTCAACCGTGCCAAGTTATTACTAAGATGTCTAGGTTAGTTATGGACTGGACAACTGACAGGACCTAGAATGCCTTCTACGTGGAATTGGTACTCCGCCAAAATAGTGAAGAACAGAAAAACCAGTTTACTGGAATCTTAACCAAAAAAAAAGTAATTTTGTTATCTAAAAACCTAAAATTAAGCATCCTGAGCCATTGAAAATGTTAACGTAGCATCTTGCACTTTCCTTATATAGACACCTGCCACAGCCACCAGGAAACACTAGTTTCGCTAGTAATTCCGAGCTTAGATTTATTTCACCCTGCACGTTGTAAATAGGTTTTAAACAGAGTCCTGATTGTGGCATTACCAGCCCTTTCTAAATTAAGATTTTTTCATTCTTTCCCCAGGGATATTTGTGGTTGCTTAATAAGGCTTTTGTTGTGTTCATCCGACAGGAATGTGTGAGTTGTCTAAAGTGATAGGCATTCATGTGTAGCCAGACATCCACATGAGCTAATAGTTTATCCTCTTTTCAAGTTTAATTTCAGTACAGACTTGGAGGAGTCGGTCTTCCACCTATGTCACTGTCACTAGGAAGGACAAAAGCAGATGTTGGGATTGTATTAGAATATAGAAATTAAGTTTTCCAGAATTTGGCTGTGGAGAAGCATCAAAAAATGTTCACAAATTAAATCCACAAAGTTTCTTGCCACTTCTGCTGCCTTCAGAAAAGTCATGAACGGTGATGGCAAATATGTGCAACTTTTTTATTTGTAAAATGGTAAATGTGGAAGGGGAATTTAACTTTTAATATTTTATTTTATTTTTTATGTATACAACCAATCCCCATAGGGCATTTGACCACTATGGAGCTAGATCTCTTGTGCACCCTTCTACATGTAATTAATGCAGAAAATTGTACCAAGATGGTGGTTCTTTTAGAGCAACAATTTTTTTTTTTCAGATCCTCAGAGAGTTCTTTGCCATGAGGTGTCATGTTGAACTTCAGTGACTAGCATGAGAGCGTGTGAGAGCGATTAACACCAAATTTAACATACTTGTTTACCAGTTACACCTGAGACCTTGTAACATGAAAAAGTCACATGACTGCATGGAGAGAAAATGTCAAATTGGGCACAATTTGTCCATTTTCAGTTAGAGGTGCTCACCACATTTACACTGTTATACACGCTGTACTCTGACTAATTTACGTTCCATCAAAGTGTCATATCTTCAGTGTTGTCCCATGAAAAGAGCTAATACTTACAAAAAATGTGAGGGTTGTAATTATTTTTGTGAGATACTGTATATTATCTAGTGGCACAGGCCTCGACTGACCTGCAGGGGAAACCCTCAGTGGTTCCCTGGGCATATTGGCCGCTGGGTATAGCAGGCCTGAGATAAAAGACAAAGAAAGAGAGGCAGAAAGCAAGAGTCATGTGCAGCCATGTACTACAGTTGTAGAGTGGACCCCAAGAATCAACTCCACTGGTAGACCCGAGTCACCCAAGTTTGACACTGTAGCAGAAACGGATTGGTTTCAAATAGGCTGTTCTTCTGCTGGACCTTTTGGGGCTTATTGTGGCAAAGACTGGCCCACTACAGCAGGACCAGGACAAAGCATTTTGGTGCCCTAGGCATGCAGGAAACACCTGAAAACATTTAAATCTCTGGCACTAACCTGACACACGCTGCCTGCACCCTTCCCAGCTAGGTGGAATAGGGGAAAAAAACACTAACGCCAACACAACAGTGTCGTTAATAGTATGCATTTATATAAAATAATATATCGTATATACAAAAATACATATAGTTATAAAAACACATTTTCTATGGATGACACCTCTAAATAATGGTCATACAGTTACCATATAATATCGCGATACAAGCAGCAAATATTATCACCATACTGTTACTGACCAAACAAGTACACCAAGACCAATATGATCAATGATACTGCTATACAAAGACCAGATAATACTACCATACAATACCCACATATCACCACCAGGAAGGGACTGAATACTGCCACATCATGACCACATAGGCACTGAATAATGCCGCCATACTGTTCTGAATATAAACTAGTATACTTCTACCAATATTTCCACCATACAGTGACCGTATAGGGGTAGTTACCAGTTATACTCCGACACTGCAGACTGTGACTCACAGGTGACGTCTTCTCTGAGGAATTGTTCATTTTCCCTTTCCTTTCCATTCGGTCCAGACTTCCATAATGACTGGGTGTCTGCTGCAGAGGATGGGGTGCAGCTTAGCTTTCTGGACCCTGAACAGCCTATTCAGTGTCCAGGAAAGCTGGGTAGGCCATGAGGGAGGATCATTTACCTCGCTCAGTGCAGGAAAGGCTACGTGCACCTCTACAGCTAGACTATATTGTATGGCTGCAGAGGCAGGGTGGGCCCCCTGCACCCAGTGACATTCTCCACTCTCACTCTAAACCTCCCTCCCCTCACTCTAAACCTCCTTCTCCTATGTCCCCCACTCTAAACCCTCCTACTCTTACCTGCCTTCACCACTATGAACCATCAAACCACTCTCCTCCATTCTGAACATCCCCTCACTTTAACACACCTTCCTCACTCTGAACCACCAATACCTCACTTTAACAAACCTCCCCCACTCAGACAAACCCTTCTTCAATTCAAACTCCCAGCTCTAACGCCTGTCCTAGAGAGTGGCAGTCGTCTGTCTTCAGAGGAGATGGAGCAGGGCATCCTGGCTCGTCCCTCTCTTCCCAATAATGCACTGGGGTGCCACTCTTCTGACTGCATCCAGTACAAGATGCGGTTAGAAGAGCGCGGAGGGCGAGGCTGGAATCCTCTTCCCCTCCATTCTGCTGCGGAACTCTGTAGCCCCCACTGCCACCATTGATGCTGCCGTAACACTCCTCCCTTCCAAGACAGGCAGCAATGAGAATGGGGGGGGGGTTTCAACGGAAAAAAAAAAGGGGGTAAACGACCTGGATCGGAGTTATCTCCAGTCCCAGCTATTGAAAGCCAGTGCGAGCTGTAAGTAACAGCCGACACCTGCCGTGTATGAAGCAGGCTCAACTCCTAAGCCCGTTCCATACTTGCGCTCCCTTACTGGCTGGCAGAAGTAGGTGCCCTAGCCGGTCGCCTACCACTGCCTACACTCCGTGCACTAGAGCAGTGATTTTCAACCAGTGTGCTGCGGTCGGGTGTGCCGCGGGGAAAGTTCCCCAAACTATGGTGCGCCCTGTGTTTTGTTCAGGGCCGTTCCTAGGGGCGGGCAGGGCGTGGGTCGCCCGGGGCGCCGAGGCTCCGCTCACCCAAGGGGGGCGCCGCGGCCGCCCTGCCCGCCCGGAGGAGTGCCCCTGACTCTGCGCGACTGTTTTATAACAGCCGCGCAGAGCCAGCAGCTGCAGGGAGGAGGCGGGACGGATCGTTCCGTCCTGACTCCTCCCCTGTATCAGCGTCACAGGGGGCGCACAGCTCTCACCGCGCCCCCTGTGACGCTGGGTCTCCTCGGCTGGCAGCTCTGCCGCCGATGAGACCCCTGGGACTGCTCGCGTAACAGCGTGGTGACGTCACGCTGCTTACACCGCTCTGCAGCTCCCACTGCTGAGCAGCTCCGGACGGGACGCGCGGACCCAGGTGAGTAATCTTTTGTTATTTTATAATTACTTACAGGGGCATCACTGCTACAAGAGGGCACACTGGCACAATGGGCACTGGCTACAAGGGGGCACCTGGCTACAAGGGGGCACACTGGCTACAAGGGGGCACACTGGCTCCAAAGGATCCTGGTCAATGGGGGGCACGCTGGCTACAATGGGAAGCTGGCTACAAGGGCACACTGGCTACAAGGGGGCACACTGGCTACAAGGGGGGCACACTGGCTACATGGGCACACTGCTACAATGGGGCATATGCTCAAGGGGCATCACTGGCTACAAGGGGCACACTGGCTACAAGGGGGCATCACTGGCTACAAGGGGGGCATCACTGGCTACAAGGGGGGCATCACTGGCTACAAGGGGGGCATCACTGGCTGCAAGGGGGAGATCACTGGCTACAGGGGGGCATCACTGGCTACAATGGAGGCACATTGGCTACAGGGGTGGGCATCTCTGGCTAGAATCGATATTATTAACTATATGTATAATATGTACTGTTTTAGTGTCATTTTGTGCCATTTTGGTTGGTGGTGTGCCCCGGGATTTTTTAAGTGTAAAAAGTGTGCCGCGGCTCAAGAAAGGTTGAAAATCACTGCACTGGAGTATCCTTTTTGTTTGATCAGGCAATCCCTAATCTCATTGCCCTATTTAGTGACAGATTAGTGCCTGGAAGCCACCAATAGCCCCGTTGCAATGCTGACAGACATTCCTAACCTAGCTTTTACATAGACCCTAAATTGCATATACATTGTTATACATATTATATCCATTTATAGCATACATCATCTGCTTTGCTTTTGTGTTAGTCTTCATTGTAGCCTAACATCCTAATCATGAGCGAGGTGGTCGGGACAGTAATACAGGTAGTTAGAGACTGGAGAGCTCATTGTACTATGGGAGGACCGACAAGAAATTAATATACCATAAAAACATGTCACGTTAACATTTTATGCATCCATCGCTGTAAAGAAATATTCTGATGGCCCCTAAACTGCCACAGTAAAACCAGAATGATAAGCAAATAGACCACATTTTCACCATCTCACATTGAACCTCGCTCATTGCATTACCACACATGAGCACTGGCAGATAATGCCTTCCATTCTCTTGTCACTCTCTAAATTGGACCCTGTGAATAATAATCTTAAATAAGTTTGTCTTGCCCTGGTCACATCTTCAGGGAGACGTTATTGGACAACATTCTTAACCTTTGCTTGCAGGTCACATGGAGACCTAAGGTGGTGACATAGTGTTTTTCAGACTCCCGTGCTCCTGTAATAGCTGCTGGTTGTTTGTGCCAATAAATTATCACATTCTCCATATTCAACTGATTAGGAAAATCTGACTCTGTGTGTGTGCAGATGTAATCTGTATTAATATTTGTATATGTGTGTGTACATATACACAGCTGAGTCATCTGCTTTCCTACACTGTACTGAAGTCATGTTTTGTGAGCTGGCATGGTGGGTATATAAGGTATGCGATAGGCTGTCTGCACGCATATCCCTTGTTGCTGTTGTCGGAAAAAGGGACAATTTGAGAAAAGGGATGATAATTAGCTTTTGGGCAAAGGATGGCAGTATTTCTGAAACACTGCACTTTGTATGCTACTGTGCTGAAAGTGTATTTTGTTTGGACAAATGGCACCATTGGGAACTATCAAAGTGGAAACTAAAGATCGCCTGTGTAGGTGCACAAGGAAGAATTAACAAGATACAGTGGAGCTAGGGTATAAATCTAACTTTGCAGATCAATTACACTCATATATGCTGATCATCTACCTTTGGGCAGATAAGATCTTCCAGCAAGACAATGTGCCATATCACACAGCTGGAAATGTCCAACATTGGTTAGAAGAGCATGACCAAGACTTCCAAGAACTAACCTGGCCCATTAATTCCCCAGACTTAGACGTAAAGGGGCTGTCTCAGAACGCTGTTTCACTGAGCCAAAAGAATATTCAGATTCATGTATCATTCATGGTCAGGCTGTGAGTGGTTCTATTTCAGTGATTAGCATATCGGCATTCATGGCTCTTCTAGTAGCACTGACATGAGAGCGGGAGATGTTATCTATAAGTGCAGAGAGCTACATAGCCTAAAATAAAAAAAGGAGACTAATTACTTGTTTGAGATAACACACTGTTCTCAAGCTGCCAGCAGTCTGACCTGTGGTAATGTCGTCCCTGCTATCAGATAAGACAGAGCAGAGAGAGAAGGGGAGAGCAAGTCGGTAACAGAGAGACCTGTGTTCACTTTGTGCAGATAACATCTTATCTCCTGAACAAAGCCAAAAAATAAAGCAATATATTTCGAAAAACTGTTCAATTACCGGTCCCTTCATGTTTAAAGCTAATCTTTGTAGTAAGACAACCCCTTTAATTGAGCATCTGTGGGACTGCATCAATCGCCTTGTTTGCTTTATAATCTTTATATAGCGCCAACATATTCCGCAGCACTTTACAAATTTAGAGGGGACAGAAAAAAAGACAGACATTACACAATAAAAGCTACTTACAGATGAGACACATGGTGCTCTATAGATTTTCACCCACATACCCTCCAGGAGCTGTAGGATGCAGTCAGCATGATTCTGTATACCTGTGTCAACCTATCAGAAACCTAATAAGTCCCTCCCTGCTCTTCTAGCTGCTGTCTGTACTGCACTTGGCGGTTATTATGGATGTTAGCTAGTGGTCATAATAACTGAGCATGATTATGTATATATGTATACTTTTTCATTTTTCATATTTATCTTCAATTTCATAATAATTATTGTAAGCCCATCATTTTTCCTCTTTTGTCCCCTTTTGGGAGAGCTAGGTAACTACCAATGCATCTTTCGATACAATTAAAATTGTCACCCAATTGTTCTGACTGACTTATTTGCAAGCCTACCATGCAGAAGTGTAGAAGGGTTGTACCACTACATCATTAGAAAAGGAAATGTGATGGTCGTTCAAGAGGTGCTCCCACCATGCACTTTGATGGCATTTTGGTAAGATATGCCATCAAAGTGTGACAGGAATCTGTGATGGAAGCTATTTCGGGGACAGACCCTGAAATTCTAGGCTCAGAATGGAAGTTCCAAGAACAGCTGAACACACCAATCAGCTGTACATGAAACTCCCATGGAAAAAAATGGGAAGTGGTGCCCAAGTGCAACCCACTCTCTGTTCTGAACAGAGACTATTGGGGACCTGCTCCAAAGATAGGTGCATGGTGGGAAAAACCCTTTATGGTTTTACAAAAACACATATATTAAAGAGGATACAGTGGGTAGAATAAGTATTTGATACACTGGCGACTTTTGCATGTTTTCCCACCTGGAGAAGTTCTGCATTTCTTATCGTAGGTACACTTCAACTGTGAAAGACCTGCAATAAAATGCTAATTATTTAAAAATCCTACAATGTGATTTTCTGGATTTTTTTTTAGATTCTGTCTCACGGTTGATGTGTACCTATGCTAAAAATTGCAGACCTCCCCATTCTTTGTAGGTGGGAAAACTTGCAAAATGGCCAGTGTATCAATTGCTTATTTTCCATTTGTATTCTAATGACTTCATCACAATTCTGTATTAGATAGGTGAGACCTGACAATTAACTTCTTAGGCGCGTTCACACGGCACAGGACAAATACCGGTCGGTTTACCCGGCCGGTACTTGACCGGTTTTGCGGCCGTCCCCACGGCTGCGGGTGGGGGGCGGCGGGGGCGATGAGCGGAGAACAGCCCTCCCCTCTCCCATTGAGGTGTTCATATTCCGTCCAGAAACCGGACGGAAGAATGAACACGCTCAATGTTTTTTGAGCGACCCGTGGGCGGAAAAACCACCAGGCGGAAAACAGTGGGGACTGCTGCATGGGTTTTCCATAGAGCACAATTGTGCTCATTTTCGGGCGGTTTTTCAGGCGGTCTGAAAAAACGCAAACCGGCTGAAAAACCGTCCGAAAACACTTGACGTGGGGACATGCCCTTAAAGTTCTGCCACTCTACTGGAAACCTGTGCAGTCTGCAGTAATCGGAGAACACCGTAACAACTGTACAGTTTCCCTGCAGCGCCACCACAGGCCAAAGAAAACGTTACATGGTTTTCACTGAAATCAGTGAGCGGCCTGTCATATACGGATGCATTTGTCCTCCGTAGATAAAATTTGTTGCCACTTTGGCTAATGTTTGAATGTCCTAAATGGAAATCCTGCTCTTGACTGAGAATCCCATAGTAGTATTTTAAGATGGGTTTTAGAATGCAGACAACACTATTTGCCAACCCTGCATAAGACAACCACTTATACTAGCAATTTTTTTATTTTAAAAGGATTTGAAGTAAAGTTTGTCATATTGACTGTATATAATTTCTTCTCCACTCGGTGCCCTATTTTCATGATTGCTTCATTTGTTAGGGCTTGCTTCATGTCCATGCTCCAGTTGCACTGAAATATTACAAATGTAGATGTTCGATTCAGAAGTGACTCGCTTAAGCTGACACTTCTTCTCGTGTCTGGACATACGGTGGCTTATTTTGTTTATCGGGGCTTGCAGGATCCGTCTCACAGTTGCTTGTCTTTGTTATTAACACAGCTTTCTTAGGCCTCCTTTATTGTCTCGTTACAACGTACAAAGAAGGGAGATTGTCAGACAGAAATTTGTGAATGAGAAGTGAAGGCCATGTCAGCATCACGTCTGTAATGAACCTCTGAATCACTTAAGCACATCATTTCTTATGCAGCGACTACTAGTAACACGACAGGAACAATCCCAGTGTTATTTTTCTCCTATAAATGTTGCTGTCACTTTTGCTTAGCCGCTTCATTACATGGCTCACAAAGTACATTTTTCTGTCCCTTTGATATGTACTTTTTTTTTTCCAAGTTGTCAAGAAATGGTCAATTGCTTTATACTGGATTTCAAACAATGACATGTTTTCTATTAGATTGTTGTTTCCATCTGTTGATTCAACAGTAAGCGCTTGCATTTTGATCATCTTGTGCAGTCATGTCACACAAACATCTAATATATCTTTGTACTACTTTTGGGGTCAGAGACCCATCAAAAACTAGAATGAAGTGGCACGTTACAGTTTATGGAAGCTGGGTAGACATTTGGTTGGTAATCTTTGGGATAGGGAGTGATCTTCAAGCTTAAACTAAGAGACACACTGCTTGTGGGAATCCTAGTTGATGTCTGTTTGACAAATTGTCTTATGTTAAAGGGATATTCCCCCTTGATACCTATTTAAAATATGTGGTACAAAGTAAAAATTTTCAGTATATAGTCATGGCGACATGTATGAACGGGGCTGCGCGAGATACCTGGCGTCTTTTCAGCCCGACATCAGACGCAGCCCCGTTCATACATGTTTAAATCTCCTGCACGAACACAGCATTTCCCCCAGAATTTGGGTCTTATCCCTTTTTGGGCAGTTCCAAATTAAGTCCATTACGCTTGCACGCTGTGACCCTAGGGTCTGACCTCATGTCCTTTCATTCCTTTCCCATTTCCAATATGCCCAACTACGCCATTTTTTCAACTCTCTTAGGCGAGCTATTGATCTTAAAAAATCCCCTTCTCCTTAGGAAAAGATGTGCCTTCTTAACAAGCCCCCAAGACACGTCATCTCTACTATTTTCAGGGAGCTTTCCTAGCCTCAAGTATCAATGCTTCCCTCCTATTGTAAGGCTTGGGAGGTTGAACTCAATAAGCAGTTTTCCCATTCCCAATGGCTAGGATGCTTCACGCTAACATATAAGGCGGTGATCGCATCTAGAGCCCAGCAAACAAGCTTTAGAATACTTTCCCGCTGGTACATAGTCCCCCAGGCTCTTCACAAATGGTTCCCATCTGTGTTGAGTCTTTTTTGGCGATGCACAATGGTTCATATTTGGTGGGACTGCCCGTCCTTGAAGGACTTTTGGGGGGCCATTTACGGAGTCATCCATGAACTTACTAACATCCCTGTTCCAAAAGTCCCTGAAGCTGCTCTTCTTTTCATGTTTCATCTTACAATCCCCACGTACAAAAAAAATCTCTTCTCCGTCATCTCCTGCAGTCTGCCAAGACTATCGGAAGTCCATCGGAAGTCCTCTGACTCTCCTACTGTTGGGGGAATGGTTCAAAGAGGTCTCCAACACCTACCATATGGAGGAGATCTTGGCCTCCTTGAGAGACCAACTGTAGCAGCTCACTAGGATGTGGGCTCCTCGGCTCTTTCCAAAGCTCTGCTTTATTCCGTAACCTTGTAAACTGACCACCTAGTTGTAATTTGAGGATCCCCCCTTTTCTTCTAATCCCGATTTGCGGTCCTTCACTCCCTGGTTCTGCCTCCCCATCCTTCCTTCCGTCGTGCTCACCATCCTCCCATGCCTGTCCTATTGTCTTAACTGTGTACCAGTGTTGATGTGTGGGTGGGGTATATGTGGGTTTTTGTTTTTTTCTTAGGTAAACCACTTTCAAAGTGGTTTACCGGATCCAGAAATGTCGTCTTAGAGCTAGAATGCACCTGATTTATGACCCGCTGTAGAGTGGGTTCATAAATCAGGCGCATTCTATGCCATTAATATGTGTATGAAATTTGTCGTGTTAACGCCAAATTTCATGCATGTCGCCCTAAATCTTTTCAGTAGCAATTACTGTGATGTTCATAGCTTGTTGGCAAGAGATATGACCTGTACTTCAGGTTCCCCTTCTCTGGTCAGGCATGCTCAGTTTAAGCTTTAGGAGTTACAGGCGGTCGATAACACAGCAGATGATTAGACGGGCTGTAACTGTGAGATGCATAGGATGATGGAGACTTATTCCTAAGCAGACAGCATGAGAACAGCCTTAAATAGATGTCTGCAATGCAGAATGTGAACTATAGTATGCTACCCACATGGTGGCTGCTGCTGCTGCCAAACCCATTCTTTATGTGCTGAGAAGGAACATATAGCCTTACGCTGTTGCTCCCTATGTCTACACAGCAAATGTTTAAAATACTGTTGAAAATCCTACAATATTTTAACATCACTGTTCCATGGTTTTTGTCGCCGGTTTGAGCAAAAAAATGCAGTTTAGATTGTTAAGAAACCCAACAGTAGAAAATCCTTGCTGTGTAGACTACAGAACAGATTTTCTATTGTGGTCTATGGGGCACTGGTTACAGTCGGAGTTTTGGTGGATCCTAAATACTGAATCCGTCGAAAATCTAACCAGAAACCAGTGGTGTGGAGACATGGCCTAACAAGAAATGTTATTATACAAATTTAGGAGGTAAGATTAGTACCGTACTGTTGCTTTGTGTGTAACGATCCTGCAGCCTAGAAAACAATATTTGGACTGCACATCCCCAAAAAAAAAAAAAAGAAAAACTTTTTTGAAAAAAATGAGCATAGGTGCCCACTGGTGTTTCAGTAACATACAAACACAATCCAAAATTATTGGAAAAGCATTTCTGCTACTTAGAATACATTAAAATTTTTTGAAGTTCTTAGTTCACATTTTTGATTAAAACTACTTAAGCCCACCTGCCAATCAGCAAGGCGACCTCAATACAGGTCGGAACCTACTCTATGGGTCCCTCTCTTGGTGCCTATTCAGACCTCCACTTTTCAGGGAGAGAAGATTCCAGCTACAAGTTACTCTGCATTGATTTAAAAGCCTGTGCAGGTGGGTGGAGTGCAAGAAAACCAAAGAGGGGGCAGCCACTCCCCCATACAAACAGTCTAGAAAACAATATTTGGTCTGCACATCCCAAAAAACTTTTTTGAAAAAAATGAGCATAGGTGCACACTGGTGTGGCAGTAATATACAAACACAATCCAATATCAGCAGCACGCTACTAGCACTAAAAAAAACAAAATCAAAAAGGACATAGGAAAAGCATTTCTGCTACTTAGAATAAATTAAACATTTTTGCGGTTCTTAGTTCACATTTTTGATCAAAACTACTTAAGCCCACCTCCCAATCAGCAAGGGGACCTCAATACAGGTGGGAACCTATGATTCTGCAGCCATGTTTCAAGATTTTTAAATGAATGGGATACCCGTTTAATTCATATTATTTCAGATATTGAGATTTCTACCATATTTTGGTATCACTTGCAGTTGCCACATATTAGACAGTCAGTAAAGAAGCTACAACAGAAAGTTTTGTGATCCAACCTGGCCTCGGGAGGAATAGTTAAACTGGAATTATTTAAGTCCAAAATGAGACTTGCTTCAAAACACTGCGTAGATGGTGAAGATTTAGTAAGAACTGCTGTCAGCCCAAGGCTGAAATTTCATAAGGTCTGTATCTCCACTTTATTTTGGCATTACTCCTGATTTTTTGACGTCCTTGTACAAAACTAAATGTATTTTTTAATCCTTTTTTAATACAAGTGTCTTATGGTTATCTCTTCAATCTGGTTTGAAGCTTGAAGGAATGATTTAGACGCCTTATGACTCAATCTTTTAATGTCCAAATAATTTTGTTTTCAGCTATGATATGATATGCATTTGTTCAGGGGAATAGTTGTCCATTGGACAATTGGACTAGTAGAGCTATTTTGAGGTCAGGTTAAGTTTTGGTCTTGGGTGCACAGCAGGCTGGGTGTTTTTGTTAGGTTGATTTGTAACCTGTAGATCCATTTACTGTTACAGCAAGTTTCTTGTGTCTTTAAAATCACTCATAATAGGTTTATCTACTTGTATCTCTGGCCAGATAGTTATTTTGTCTTCTGCTATACAGTATTTTGGTATGTATGTTAGTTGTGGAGGAATCACAGTTATAAAGTAACTTCTCCATCCAGAGTCTATCAGAAGATACTACTTTACTCATATTTCTTGTGGCTAGTTCAAACCTCATTCAGCTTGCACCAAGATTGGGTCTGATGTGTAAAGGGGTTTTCTCACTTTCAACATGTAGGGAATAGTAACTCAGGAAATTTACTGAATATGTTGTTCTTTTGATATTGCCCTAGTGAGGAGATGAGAGAGATTTTATCTGCTCTGAGTGCACGGAAGTATCTTTAGGTTACCGTCCATATCTTCATTCCTGATTAGACAAAGAGCAAAAATGTCCATTAAAAAAAATTGTTCTCTGGCCAATGATGTCTAAAGGTTCCTGGCAACATTGATATTATCCATACAGTCTATGGTATTAAAAGGCCCCAGCTGCATCCCATCTTTGGCCTTCTCCATCGAGTTACCTCGATGGACAAGCATGGCCATAGGAATCTATAGAGAAGATGTCATCTAAATTGGACTACATTTGTTCTGTTTCTCAAATGTATACGTGGTTTGTGCCAGACACAAAAGTGTGGTAGATCACATCAAGCGGCATGGGGCAAATCTATTCCAATTCAGAACATGTTTTCCCTATAGATTCCTATGGCCCCGCTGCAGTATCATTCAGGATAATTTTTTGCGGTATCCTGACAGTTCCCACGGACAGAGACCAAAAGACATAACTTAAGTGGAGTCTAATTGATGGAGAGTAAAGTGTGTCAACAGGGCCTAGTAATTACAACCTGCTATATCATGGGTGGGATTAGTCCGATTAAAATGTTTTCCGCATAATGGTGACATTAGAACAGCAAACATTAATATACTGCTTCTCTTGATAGACCTGTATATTTCACAATTTAAGCATACCAATACTGTAGACAATTTTGTATGGCTTATCAAGTTATAGAATCCATTGAATCACATGTAATACAGATAACCGTTTGTCATGAGTGAGCATGTGCCGGCTGATTGTTACAGCGGACACCAACCTCTAATAGCAGGGAACTGAGCCGGCACCTATCTCTACTGTTTAACCCTTTAGACGCTGCAGCAAACACGACATTTAAGGGCTTGTTCACACTACGTTCTGAATCCGTTTTTGAGTAGTGAAAACTGCATCCGAAATGCGGATCCGAAAAACGCAACAGCCGATACTTTATTTGGATCCGTTTTCTATGCTTTTAACTTACGGATCTGCTTTCCGGATACGTTTCAGTAGAGTCTCGCGCTTTCTCTCTCTCCCTCTCTCACCTGCCCAGTGGCGGCGGCAGCAGCGCCACGCACTCTCTCTGCTCAGCTGTGTCTAGCCCGGCGGCAGCAGCGCTGCCGCAAACCCTCACAGCCCCGGTGGCAGCAGCATCGCCGCGCACTCTCTCTGCTCGGCTGTGTCGAACTCGGCAGCAGCGCAGCACACTCCTGCGCTTTTCGGATCTGCTTTCAGCCGGCAATACGTACCCACAGTGTGGAGCACTTTTGGACAGGTGCCAACAGCGCACTCCATTATTCCCTATGGGCTTTCACTTGCGTAGAACACAAGAAGAATTGACATGTAAATTCTTAAAGCGGATCCGAATAGCGCAGTGCAAGAGAGCTCTCAAAAGCGCATCAGCGATCTCCCGTGAGAGTGGCGATGCGCTTTTGCCATTGAACGCAATGTTAATCACACTAACAATTGTTAGATCCTTTTTTACAGATCCATAAAACGGATCACAAAAGCGTCGTGTAAACAAGCCCTGACTGAAGAAGAAACGATGCAGCGCACCGTTCGCCACTCTAGTCTGCCCCCACCTGCGACAAGATTGCGGGGTGCCAATCGGTTACCATAGCAGCTTTCATAGTGCCATGTAATCTATTCTATTACTTCCTCCCTTAGGCAGAACCGCCATCTTGGTACACTCTTCTGAATTGTTTATATAATGCGGAAGGGTGCACAAGTGATCGTGTCCCCTAGTGGTCAATTAACCTAGAACTGAATTTACAAGTAAAAAAAAAAAATGTTTTAAAAGTATAAAAAAAGAATACTTTAGAAGAAAAAAATTCCAAACTCCAAAATTGTGTGTTTTTTGGTCATTTTACATCCTCTAAAAATTGGAATAATAAGTGATCAAAAGCCACGTGTGTCCCAACAAAAATGAGATACCTGTTTCCATAGCGCATCTCGGGTCCGTCTTTGAAAGAATTGACATGCCATTCTTTGGAAGACGGACCCGAGCTGCGCTATAGAAACACCCAGCGGCGATTTCTCGTGTGAACGCCGCTGCGTGTTCCTAATAGCCTGCAGTGAAACTCACTGCTAATTGTTTAGATCCGTCTCTGGGTCCGACCTGTCGGTCCCCGAGACGGATCTAAAAAGCGCTTGTAACACGGAGTGAAAACTCCGTGTGAACAAGCCCTAACACATTTATTATGCCAAAAGTGAACTGCATCAAAACAAAACCCTGCCAACATGCACAAGTTCTTTTTTTCACATTTCACCCCCTTTTTTCAGTTTCCCAGTATGTTATATGGTATTTTTCAATAACACCATCAAAAAGTACAACTTATACCGCAAAAAACAAGCCCTCACATGCCCATGCAGATGGAAAAATAAAAAAGGTATGGCTCTTGGAAGGTGGGGAGGGAAAAAAGGAAGACCTATGTTATTATGAGTGTGTGGCAGGATGGGGTTAATAAGTTGTATGCAGGGTAGATTCTCCAGAACACCAGTTGCCCTCTGCAGCTTATCTCCACTGTGGGAGATAGGAGTATGTGAACTGGGTGCCCCTTTGTTAACATCCGTGATCACCTATCAGAAATTATTTTATACCTATTCTTGTCATGTACAATGGCTCCTCAGGTTACAGTCGCCTCGGGATACAGCGGTATCAACATAAAATGATCTTTCCTGGGTCCTTGCATCTTGAATCCACACTCACCATACAATGTCACAGACACTGCTGATCTGCGGCTCATGTGATTGATGGAAGATCCAACTAATTATCATGAAAATTTTACTTGTAAATCACATGTATTAGTGCAGAGCATGCAGTGATTGGAGGTCTAGTAGCTCCTCTCTACAGTTCAGTGCGTTACGACATGTCCTGTGCTGCTCTTTACATGTCTTAGTGAAGTGTATGCAGTGATTGGCGGTATAGTAGTGCCTCTCTACAGTCCAGTGCGGTACTACCTGTCCTGTACTGCTCTTACATGTATTAGTGAGGTGTATGCAGTGATTGGCGGTATAGTAGTGCCTCTCTACAGTCCAGTGCGGTACTACCTGTCCTGTACTGCTCTTACATGTATTATTGAGGTGCATGTAGTGATTGGCAGTCTATTAGACCCTCTACAGTTTGGTATTACATGTCCTGCTCTTTACGTGTGCCGAATGAGCAGCTCTTTGTTGTATGTTACGACTTGCTTTATCTGTATTGGGTATCTGCTTTGTTTTCTTTAATCTCCATTTTGTATTATGATGGGTCATATTTTGGGGCGTGGAACCAATCACTAGTTTTCCATAGAGTTCTTGTTTCATCATACAATGGTTGTCCCAGAACCAATTAACATTGTAGGCTGAGGCACCAGTGTACTGTAAATTATTAGTGTGTACCTGGCAGTGGAAACCTGTTTGAATATCAGTAATTCAGATTCAGTTTTACACAGTTTTTTGGTGTAAAAATAGCCTTAAGCTTCTACAATGTAGAAACCATGTTGTGCCAATGAATACTTGAAGGATATAATCTTTACAATGTGCAGTAAGAGAACAAATTCATTTTGGTGGCAGTTTTTTTTTTTAGATGGATAGTCATGAAAGCCCTGTAGCCCGTCAGCACCTGAGCGTGCCGGATTAGCTGTATTTATTCACTTATTGCACAAGTGACTGCTGAAATGTTCCCACTGACTAGATAAGTACCTCATATCTGCAGTGTGCTACAATTCATGGGTGGAATAGCAAAAAAGATCATTAACATGCTACCCAGAAATATGTCAGGCCGCTGTCTGGTTTTACTCCCAACATCTGGCACAGTATGAATTTGGAAGGGACACAAACTCCAATTAATTCCACATTTTTTTTTTATCTTGATACACTTTCCCAGTTTGCATAAAACATAATGGGTGCATACATTGAATTGTTTAGTGACGTCTTATGTCACATCCATATCTTTTCCTCTACCTTCATGCTGTTTGATCATTCTCCTAAAAAGAGAAAAAACTGTCATTCTAGTTGCGATACTTCATATGTTTACTATGTGGGGAAGCAGCTTAATTTGACACAGACCAGTCATGTTGAGTGTTTTCACAGCATGCTTGCATTACAGCCCAGCTGTTCACCTACTACAGTAAAAAGATGGCTATCTGATTTTCAGTGCACATGCAAAAAAAACGTGTCTCCACATCCGCTATTAACTTCCAGTGTTATAGACAAGTTCCATCTGATTGTCTTCCACAGAGTGTTATGACATGCTTAAGAAACTAGTGGATTTCCAGCTGTTCTCCAACTATAGCTCCAATGACGCTATGCAATTATTGCATGCTCAGCTTTTTAATGGAGAAAGATGGCTATACTGCATCTTCACTTGTTGGTGGCAGGCCCGACAAGAAGAGCACAGCACACAGCAATATTCTTGTCATTTAAGCTTTTCATATCTGATATATGATGGATCTAATACAGAGGCCAAAGGATGGATAATAAACAGAACTTAAGAGGTTTGAATAGCTTTCATCTTTGCCCAATACTGCCTTCCTAGGCTAATGGGAAATGGTTTGGTATCCCTAGGATTTGTATAATTGGTGTGCACCATTAAAGAGGACCTATCGAGAGGTTCCCTCTATCATATGGTATGGGTATGTCCTAGGATTAGAGTATTCTGGTCTGAGGTTCATGGGTTTTTGAGCGAGAAGCTTGGCCTACCGGCAGTGTGTGCTCCTGAAGTTAGCCTACTAGGCCTCGTAGAAGATATAGTTCAGACTAAATTTGAGCGACAGCTGTACAGGATTCTCATGTTCTATGCCCGAAAAACCATACTATTAAACTGGAAGCCTCCTGGGCGTCCATCTCTGGGACACTGGAAACAATTAGTGAATGGGGACCTGGCTATGTATAAGCTCACCTTTGAGGCGCAGGGAGTCCCATATAAATTTTTGGACATCTGGAGCGTGTGGATCGCTTCACAAGCTGGCTAATCGTTACTTAGGTTGTGTTGAGGGGTTGAGGGCCGGGCGTCGGAATGTGGAAATTGATTGAGGTATGTCTGTTTTACTACTCACAGAAAACCAATATATGATACTACCAGGGTTAAACCACTCACTACAAAAAATCACAGTATTTTATAAACCCAGTCCTAAAATATAACTTTTAATATATATCCACTAAAATCAGTACACAACAATACATACATATACACCAGTGCTATGTGAATGTCCTGGGTATTCAGACACAGCAGATCTACACCAATAGATGTTTCTCAGACACCACAGATCTACACCAATAGATGTTTCCAATAGCTGTTCCGTTCGTGTAAACCTATGCTTTCCACTGCCAAATCCTCAAATGAAGGAAGGGTAAGCGCCCCAAAAAGGGCGGCCCCTCCTTTTGATGGCTAACCCTGTTAAATAACTATCTATGATGAGAACGGCGATGTTTTATATCCCCAACGTGTTCACCTGTTCTGGTCTTCAACTGTCTAATAGTTTTACCTATATACTGTTTTTGACAGTGGCATGTGCACAAATAGACTACTCCTTTAGTGGAGCAATTAATAAAGTCACGTATCTCATAAGTGCATCCCGTGCTATAACTTCTGAATTCTTTTGTCTTAGCTATATATGGGCACGCTACACATTTTCCACATTGAAACATCCCCCAAGGCTTTCTCTCAAGCCATGATTTTACCTTGGGTGGGAGCATATAGTGGCTGTGTACGAGCCTATCCCTCATAGATCTTCCTTTTCTAAAGGTAATTAGGGGTCTAGATGGTAAAACCTCACTGAGGTCTTTATCAGTAAGCAAGATGTCCCAGTATTTGCTAATGATCTCTCTGACTTCTTGATTTTTATCGTCAAATGTCCCAATAATTCTAGGGGTGGTCTCTGATCCCCTCTCTTTAGGCTTACTATGGAGGAGTGTACTTCTTGGTCTTTCTAGAGCAGTCTTAAAGGCAGGTTTTAAAGTATGTAAAGCGTACCCCCTTTCAAGAAATCTCTCCTTCAAATCGTCCGTACCCGTCAAATGGCTGAATGGGTACGAATGGAAACAAATCATTTATTGTTCTGCTTAAATATTGATGACTATCGGACACCTACGACAGTATGAACATCTGAATATGGTCAGTGTTGTAATTATGTGCAACTTGATGTAAGTGATACGGCCAGACATTATATATCTGTAGTGTGTATGATTTTCAGTTATATGTTTTGATGAAGTTGATGATGGTAAAACCAAAAATCTTTTCAAAATAAACACTTAAAAAAAAAAAAACTACCACCACCAGGGATACTTCATGAAGTAACAGGAGACTGAAATACAAACACTTTTTCAAATATGCTTCGTTTGGAAAATTAAAGCATTTCACCTTTTAATTCAGGTTTTGTTTTTTTTGTTTTTTTTTGTTTTTTTTAAGTGCTGGCCCTTTAAGACAGCTCTGAAGTCAGGCCAAGTCTGCATGACCGCTTGATGGATCACTGTGTTGACAGCTGTTTAAAAGTAACTGCTTCAGAGCAGGAAGAGTACATTGTGAAAGGGGGAGCCAGGAAGTCTACATGTGCACACTGGTAAACTCTGGTCTGCTATTACTGTGCTGATTGTAACACTAGCAGCAGTGTAATGTAGATGCCTGTAAACCCTGTCACACTATCTCTTCAGTGTGCTGTGCCTGCTGCACTGTATTAAGTGAGAGAATAGGATTACACTGTACAAGCAGCTATTTCATCAGCTCCCCCTGCACAGTTAGTATCTCTCAACAGAAAGAATCCCTGCTACATAGTGAGCTCTGCTAAGAAAGTGAAACTAAAATCTGTTCCCCTGTAAAACTGAGCTAAATTCTCTGGATTGCCAATGACCTGTATTGGAAAAAGTCTTCTAATTTCATCTGTGATTATATTTTGTGTGTTTGTGTAGAGGTGATAGGTACTCTTCAAAGAGGACTTGCGACATCCGGTCATGCTTATTTTGGTAAATACTTGTGTTCTCAATTAAATAACAATTGTGGAGCATCTTTCCTTAGATTTCTATTGTGGTGGGTGCCCTTTTATTCTTCCCAGAAATTAGAAATGTGTAAGCAATCTTTCAGCTTTGTGTGCTATTTTGGAGTGTGTCCATGACCGGTCAAAGGGTGCTTTCATATGGTTCAGGTTTTAGGATTCTTTCACACGGAGCATTTTTTATGTGTTTTTGATGAATTTTTGAATGTTTTTTGTGCAGAAAAATACAGCAGTTAATGCCGTACATTTCTGCACAAAAAAAAAAACGCATATAAACCGCTCCGTGTGAAAGCGCCCTTAATTGCACTGCAAATAAACTACCTTTATTAAGAGCAAGCTTCTTTTAATTATCTAAATTGTTTGGAAAGTGAGTAATCAATGACTGTTTGAAGTCTTGTGGATTATAAACACAGTAATCGATTACTCACTTTCCAAACAGTTTAGATAAGTGAAAGAAGCTTGCTGGTAATAAAGGCAGTTTCATTGGAGCGCAGTTAAAACTGCACCAAAACCGCGCTGTGTGAAAGCATCCTAACATTGTCCTATCAGTGTTGAGTTAGTGTGAACAGAGACACATCCCCAATTGGAAACACCCATCTGACTGATTCAGTACTAAATTTCCAGGAATAGCACAACACAGAGTTATAAGAGAAGATGCTCCAGAATTATTCCTTTACTGGGAAAACAGGAATTTACGAAAACTGCATGAAGCCTTTTTAACTGCGAACATGAAGGGCCATTATTTTGCATTGCTGTATTCTTTATGCAAATAAAGATGTAACAGTATAAAGCACTCACCTAGCATTGAGGGTAGAGGCAAAGTCTCTATTGTTTTTTTTTGGTTTTTTTGGGAGAGTTAATAAATTGGAAAATAGAAAAATGCATTTGGCCTGTATGAAGTATCGAGTAAGGCTATGTCTCCGCTGCACACAAAAACATTGTTTTTTGTTTGTTTTTTTTATGAAAAATGCTGAAAAAATGACTGAAAAAAGATCCCATAGACTGGTATAGTTAAAAACATCCTGTTGTCTCCACAGAATGTTTTTTTTTTCTGCTCATTTTTTTTGCTGGTCTTTTTTTTTTTTTTTTTTTTTAAACATGTTGCAAAAAAACGACAAAGCAGGGCAGAAAATTTACTTTTGGAGTCTATGTAAAGCGCTTGACATTTTTGGGGAGAAATCCATAGCAATTATAATGCTTTGCATTTCTGCAAAAAATGGATGTTTTTTTCAGCAGGTTCTTACTAGCGGTGAATAAACATCAGTTTTATGAACGTTGTTAGGATTTGGTTTTCAGTGAGTTTTTGGTTCAATGCTGTGTAGACCTAGCCTAGCAATCCAAAGTGAAGACCATATGCTGTAAGTTTCCACAGGCTGTGACTGTACTAAGCTGTCTATGCGTATTCCTGTTTGTCCTAATTATACAAGGTTTTATAGCAAAAAACTTTAAAACTATATTAAGTGTTACAATGAAACTAGAGCTTTACGTACCTAGAACTGTCACAACATATATTGAAAATATCCGCCATTTGCATCCAAGAATACATGAACATGATGCACCATGTCTAGGTAAAATAGTGTATTGGGAACGGCATTAGACCGTTTTTTTTTTTTAGGGTTTAGAGATTTTAGCAGTAGCACTTCTTCAGTTGGGGAGAAACTGCACCTCAGGCTACTCTCTCCACATACCTGGCCCAACATTACATGGTATTGTACCATGAAACACCCACATGACTGGGACTAGGTAACCTGCAGCTATTTCATGTCACTTGTCGTTTGGGCAGCATAAGGTAATCAACAGGTTTCCTTTATGCTACAATACTAGACACAGTAGCTTTGTTTCTAGAAGATAACGTCCATGTTTTTTAATTTTATACTGCTGATCAAGGCTACTTTTTCATTGTTAGCATGCCCTATATGCTGGAAAAGCTTTCCTGGCGCATACAAAACACGTCTCTCAATCACAGAAGCCAAAGATGTCCTTTTAGCCTCCATTGGGCTGGTGTATGGCAGGGTTACTGACTTCATATAGAGAGAGAACATAGGGTATGTTCACACGGCGTACTGGGGCAGGTGCTGTATGTGCCGCAATAAGCCGGGTGCTTTGGAAGCACGCACTGCGTGTAATTCCAAAGCACGCAGGGGCCGCGTAAGTGCCGCGAAAAGTTGACCTGTCACTTCTCTCCATGGGTGTATGATACGATCGTATTATATGCCCAGGGAGATAACGCGTAATTCATAGCTCTCTGTGAAGACTCTGAGAGCTATGAATTACCGTAAATGCGGGACTGGTCACTGATAGGATCACATTTACTGCGCAGTATAAGGGTATGTTCACACGGCTTATTTTGCTGCATATTTGCGCGCGCATTTTGCCGCATATAAAGCGCAATACACAGCAAAATAAGCCGTGTGAACATAGGGGATGTTCACACAGCGGATTTGGCCGCGGGTTTGGCGCGGCTGCCGCGGCCAAAACCTCGTCCAAACCTTGCCTCACTCGGGTCTCCCGACGAGGTTTCTCGGCGCAGGCGTGGTTTTGATCGCTCTTTGCGGCGAGGTTTTCGCCCATATAAATTAATAGGCAGGACTAAACCCGCGCACCAACTGCGCCGAAAAGCAAAGCACAGCGCGGACGCCGCACCGCAGACTCGCTGCCAAGAGTTGTCAGGAGACTTCTTAAATACATGCGACAAGGCCGCGGCCCAAACCCGCACCGTGTGAATAGCAATGCGGTTTCCCGTAGGAAACCATGTAATGAACTGCGGGCGTTCGGGGCGCGATTCGGACGAGGTTTTGGCCGTGGCAACCGCGCCGAAACCCACGGTCAAATCTGCCGGGTGAACTAAGCATTGTACTGCGCAGTAAATGTGATCCTATCAGTGACTAGTCCCGCTCAGCATCCATCAAACATATATGTCCAAGGTTTCATTCTAATACCCTCCTCATGCTGAACCTTGCTACACCTTGCTCGTCTAAACTAGAGGGCTCAGTAAAGTAGGCAGTGACACAGTGTACCCAAAAAAAAGCATTCTCCTG
This sequence comes from Phyllomedusa bahiana, assembly GCA_025379985.1. Taxonomy (NCBI): domain Eukaryota; kingdom Metazoa; phylum Chordata; class Amphibia; order Anura; family Hylidae; genus Phyllomedusa; species Phyllomedusa bahiana. Next base: position 103,200 of record JAODAL010009948.1, read on the forward strand.
ATTTATAAACCCTGGCAATACATATGAGCAGTGTATTGCACTATAAGCATTGTGTGTTAGTCCACGTGCCACCTTTGCCAAATGACTGTGTTCACACTGAGTCACAGTTCAGAATCTGGAACAAACTCAGACATTTTCTGTGTTCCTCTGGCATCTGGATAAACACAGATGGGAACGTTATGCATTTTATATTAAGTGAAGTCATCAATAAACAACAATTGTCTCGGTTTCTTCAGATTGAGACAAGGATGCGTTGAATCTCTTTTGATTCATTCGCTCTTTAATTAAAATAAATATTTGATTTTGAGGTGAAATGCTTTTATTCTGGTTAAAGGGAATAAATCTTAATCCAGCCTGGACTTGGGGAATATTGGTACGGACTTACTACAGGCTTTTTTTTTTTCTTTCCCTTTTTAATCATTCTTTTTTTAATAGGAGTGTACACATCTGTCTTCATACCCAGCAGCTTTTCTGGCCCAAAACAAGTCCTTTGTGAGTTTCCCCAACTGAGCTCAACAGGATCTCAGTCAGCTGCGAGATTTATGTCATCTTTTTCAGTCCTGAGAACTGTTCCTCCAGCCTCATACATCTGGACTTCATTTGGAAGACATTAAGTGTACTAAAAAGCACATTTTGGTAAAGATCTTTATGGATGATTATTTGAAAGAAATGGCGGAAATAGAGATTGTTTCACAAAAAGACTGGTGATGAAACAATCTCTTTTTTTTTTTTTTTTTTTTCCCCCAGTTCGGAGCGGGTCTCTTCTCCAGACCTCGCAAGATCAAAAACATTTCTGAGTAGTCAACTGTTGCTAGGTGTCCGGCAAATTCCACCGCCATATATCTTGCTAATGTTTGTTGAGAGTTTCTTTCATGCGCCCAGGTGCGGCATGATCCTACTTTATTAAATTGACATAACGCAGTGATTATCATCACAACAACTTAAGAATTGTGAGGGCAAAGAATGGGCATTTGATGAACTATGGTCGAAGTCAAATTATCAAAATATGCATCCTTATCAGAAGGTAATGAAAGCAGTTTATCATTTTTATATTGGAGGCTCCATAAAGAAATTGACAATAGGATAGAGCTGCGCTATGAGAAATAGATTTTTGAGTTGTTGGGGAATTGATTTCCATTATGAATATGGTCTTTGTTGTATTTTAGTGTAGCAGCATCCCACCGTGTGTCATGGTCCTTCTTCCCACTTGCGAGGACACATTGAAGGGGTTTTCTAATCATGCTCTTTCACTGAGTCACAAGTAGCTTTTATCCACTCTGGTCTTGCCAGGCTGTGGGTTGTTCTATAGCAGTGATAAGCATATTTAGCTTCTCTGTAACTAGATGAGACATTACGAAGGTATGTGCAGGAAATGTAATCTTCAGTAAACAAAGCTCCAGGGAGTGAAAGCAATTGTTTATCTGTAAACCAAGGCTAATCTGGTTAGAGAGGAGTCTTCTCTGGATTGAGCTCTGGCCATGGTGATGTAACTCCCCTGTTTCTCTCATCGTGAAGCAAAGATAAGGACGTAACCAAAGAAACCTTTGTGCTCTCAGAGCAGATAAAATCTTATGACCAAGGTAAAATCAAAAGACCAATGTATCTAGATAGTCTTAAATTAGCTGCCCCTACTAGTTGAAAGCTAATCTTTGCAGTGAGAAAACTGTCTTAACTGTTCCCAATGTTGAGGGATATATAGTCTTGATTTTTAAAGTGAAGCTGCAAATTGCTAACTACATAACAAATATTATTAAAGTATAAAATCATCCTAGTTTTTCTTTACTTAAAGAGGACCTATGCCATCTCCTGAAATGTCTGTTTTAGCAATTACTTGTGTGAATTAACAATTCTAGAGTATCTTAAAACTCTGTGTTGTGCTGTTTCTCTCTTATTCCCTCTAGAAATGTATTACTAAAACAGACATGTCATGAATGGCCACTGGTACTCTTGTAGATGAAAAAAAAATGACCTTAAAGGAAGGTTAAACCGATCGGTTATAACACTAAAACAGTGGATGGATGGATGAAATGGAAAAAAAAAATGATTATCTCTAGATGATGTCAACCTGATGGTTGAATATACTCTACTCACAAAGTTTGGAATATTTGGCTGTTGGTTGAAATTTCAGGGTAGACATACAATATCTTGAATTTTTTTTTAATTTAACTAAGTGAGACCATCTTTCAACTTTAGAAGGCACATGTCCAATTCAGTGTTTCAGCACTTTTTGCACAACTCGCTGATCTCTAGCAAGAAGCTTAATGGCAAAATTTACACCAGGTGTTTGATCCCTGAATTGCCCCAATAGGTTTAGAGGATCAACTTGAATTAAACAGTCCTCCTCATCAGGCTTGACATCATGAGATCAAGAAAACACTTTACAATTGATCAACAGTACCTCGCCATTGGAAAGCTTCAAGCAGGATGTTCTCAGTCGGAAGTGGCCACTGAGCTTAGAATGTCACAGTGTGTCATCAGCAGGTTACAACCGAGAGACTGGAAGAGTCACAGAAAGACAAAGACGTGGATGTCCTTTGGCTACATCACACACAGTGGTCATCACTGATGACCACTTCAATGTAAACAAGCCCTGGCACATTTAAGGGAAGTGAGAGACAGCCAAGTGTCACGTCAAACCATTCACAACTATTTACATCGGTGTGGTCTGTGTGCTAGACGACCGGTGGGGGTACCTGACCTGGCTGACACATAGTGTGCTCCTTGACGTCTCCAGCATCGTTGGCAGCCTTCATTTCTGCTCAGAGTGAATCGACTGGCATCACTGAACAGTACTGAGTACCAATGGTCTCTCATCCAGTGTAGATAGTCCCTGGTCTATGCAAACAGTCAAAAAGCAAACTGGTCAGCACATCCGTTTTGAAACATAAACGTATAGGCGCACCTATACGTTTATTTTTCAAAATGGAATGTCTGACCTTTTTGATTTGTTTGATGGGGAAAGGGCAGATTCCCATGGTTTGCAGCCACCCCCCTGCACGGGCTTTTTGATCAATAAAGTTTTTATTTTAGAGCCTGAAAAACCCGAAGTGTGGAGGTCTGAAAAAACACCAAAGAGGTAATTAGCGTAGTTCCCACAATTGGGGTCATTGCCGAGGTGGGTGGCTTTACATTTTTTGATCAAAAATTACAATAAGAACCCAATTTTTTTCAAAAACAATTAGCAAAATGCGTTTAAAAAATTTTGATTTTAATATTTGCCTGGGAGAGCGCATCTTTGTTCTCTAGTTTCTTAATCGATTTGACTTTGTCTCTTCTACTTGTACCATCATACTATTTCAGCATGCCAACCATAGTAAGACTAACAGTTCTTATAGGCATATGGGATAAAATATGGTAGAAAAGCTCCAGCCATGAAGCCAAAATGGATGATGGCTTCCAAAGTAGGGAGAATGTGTGCATGAGCTAGAGGATGTAATGAAGAACAAAAATCGGATGCCAAGTGTGTGGGGAAAAAGCGGGACCCATTTAGGGCCGCACCCCCATATATATTTGATGGGGTGAATAGATTCAAACAACTGTTTAGATAGGAGAATGCCATTTCGCAGACAGTCTGGGTGTGTGCCCCATGTCTTTTTCGGATTTTAATGGAAAACAAGGGGGAAGCTGATAAAAAACTTTTTTTTAAAGGGTACGTTCACACGACGTGTTTTACTCCGTGTAACATATCCTTTTCGATACGTATCTGAATTCATCTGTTGGACCCCAAACACATATCTAATAAATAGCAATATGATCAGTTCTTTAAGCCATTCACGACTGCACGGGGGTTATCATCCCAAACACCCCGGAAGCTACATTGCTATATACGTTCCACTCTACACTTGGGGCTTACAAAAAATCTTTAACAAGACACCTTATCCAGGCAGCGAAAACGATAATTACGTGTATGTGGAAGCAACCCCCCCCCCCCCTCACCCCCTGCTCAATGATAGGCTGGATTGAAGAAGTAGCTTAAAACCCGTAGAGGAAATTTTGCAGCCCCAACATCCAGGAGGTAAAAGAAATTTTTATCAACATGGAGTCCCTGGATCCTATGTAAGGCCTCCCCTAAGTTCCAGGCGTTGACCAGGGCAGATGTGTAAGAGGGAGGTCTCTCCCTTGGCGTTGAAGTTGAGAGGGCCTTCTTGCCCCTTTTGCTCCAGCAGACGTTGCCAGTCCTGTTGATCCGAAGCCCCCCCCCCCCCCCCAAAAATTTTTTTTTTTTTTGTTTACCTTCTTCCCCCCCCCCCCCCCCCCCTTTTTTTCTCACCCCAAAAGTTCCTTCTGTTCTTCCCTTTAATTTATAATGTCAATCACATTGGTTCCCTACAGGGCAAGGGGAAGGGGGTTTTTCTCAGCGATTTTGCACCTGAATTTTCTCATTCCCAAGTTAATTTTTATAATCCAGGCCCCAAGTTTTATCATCAGACATGTTTCATTTGTTTACCTTTTACCCTTTTGTTTGTATTGTTTTTGAAAAATGTCAATGAAACTTTAAATCGGAAAAAATAGCAGTGTGATTTACATCGCTTTTTATTAGAAACACGAGGGATCGCCGATGCGAGTCTCACGCGT